>FIZR01013450.1:0-10395 GCA_900060175.1 Ferrisia virgata | reverse complement strand
ATAATGGGAAAATATTCAGAAAATTTTTAGACCCCCCCCCCGCCACAAAAAATAATCACTACTAGTCCAGTTTCAAGCATGCATATGTTCGCGTATGTGGAAATTATTCTTCAAAAATGCCTTATAATGTTCAGTCTCTTCGTAATAAATAACGTACGGGTCTGTTTGGGCAGTTTTTACTTTAAATTATCTAAAAAGAGATATTCAGGGAATATATAGGCCAAGTTCCAGCCACCTACTAGCCCCTACAAAACAGTTCTGCTCTACCAAAGATTATACTATTTTCAATACTTCTGAAATCAAAAACAACAAACTCTAAATCGAAGAAAAAAAATTTGATTTTCATCTCAAAACAGTATTGCATGATGGAAAATAACGAAGAACAATCACTACTTTTTTATGAGACAGCTAGTACATTTCTAAATGTGAATAGAAAGAAATGACCGAGCACCATCGAAAAGAATCAGTACTTTGGAAATAGCCTAAACCTGTAACTCTGTCCAACAGTCATCTACGAATATTTTTTTAGGATTATCATTTTTGTTTTTGACAACGTTCACTTTTTCTGAATTTTGTCCCTATAGAATTATTTTTTGGACCACTGTGCGATGGGGCTGAAAAGTCAAACCATTTAAAATGCATACTTAGAACTTCAACTAAATCTACGTCTCTTTTTAAAGTCAAAAATGGGGTAAAATCTCTATACTTTTCCACCTAATTGACCTAAGAGGCTGATTTTTCCATATGTTGCACAACTTTTGATACTCTGCTGATTGACCAAAAATGAACAATTTTTGCAATTTTTTGTATACAAATTTAGCATATAGATTTATAGGGGTTCTAAATGTGGCCTTTGATCATCTGAATCAAGAACATTCAAAAATCTACGACAAATTTTCTTCTCAGTAATATTTTTCAGTAAAAGGAATAGTTTTCATGGCAAGTTGAAAAAACTCGATTTTGAGTGGCTAAAATTCATTAGCTAATGTTTTCAACCTCATTCCGCACCGTAACAGCAAAATAGCTCAAAGTCCAACTGTCCATAGACCAAGGAGATGTGGAAAATTCAAATAAAACCTTCTAAACTTAGTTGCAATGATTCTTCAAGAATCAAAAAAGAATTTTTTCAAACTGGATATCCTACTCTGATGACTCATACGACCCTAACATTACTATCTTCAAAATTTTTTTGAGAAAAAATGTTTGTTCCACTTTCGAACTTTTTCAAAGCGATGGTATCTTGTCAAAGAAAGCCTCCAGACAAAAATGAACGCTATAATCATAATCGACGGCCTCGAGTTCGTAGAAAATCCCTCAAATCTTATTTTGTGAAATTTTCAGAAAAGGGCGTAAAATTTTTTTTCCCTACGTCCACCACTCCAACATAATTTTCTCAATAAAAATTGTCAAAATCTGAGGCATCTACTTTTCTCGATCTTCACTCATACACGTAGCTACAAATAGTGAAGATAACAATAGCGACGAATACGAAAAAATAAAAATATTTAGGTGCTTTTTTTTTTTGTTGGTCTACTTGTCTCTCATTCTTATAGGTATTTTTCTTTCCTACCTTGACTGAGTCTTTTTCAAATTCAGCTACATATGTTGAATTCTTAGTCGTGCGATTTTTTTCTCCTACCCTTCCTCATTTTCTGTACAGTTAGTGACGGAGCGAGCTTTAAAACTCATTTTATAAAAAGCGTTCATGCATATGACACGAACACATTGCTCATTTTTCACGTACGAATACAAGAGTATAGTATAATATGCGCGAGGATACAACATATAGACAACTTATACGTATAGCTTGTTTGTATCGCGCTACAATGCGCAACGCTTTCATTGCGGACTTTGCGCCTAGTTTTGCGTAAGTAAGTACACGTATAGAATGGAATTCGGTACCGTAAAATGAAACTCGTCGGAGTGATGATGTTTAAAGATACCGAAGCAACGTAACCAAGTCCCATGGGCCGTTCAGAGGTAAAGAAGGCTTATGTATGAAATTTTACCACACGCGGATCCTGGCTTAACGAATCGAAACGATGCGTAGGGTGTCCAGGAAAAATACATAAATGGGCGTACTATGAAAAGATTCGGATTCGTTCAACACGTAAACTCGAGAAATGCGAAGATGTTTGTATTTCAACTAATTTAAGATACTCTTTGTATCAAATTCATACAAAGACCACACGAATCATAAATTGAGATCCACACTAGCTCACTCGAGATCTAGTAATCGGTATTTCTCCCCCCCCCCCCAAAAAAAAGGGTCTACGGAAGGACTATTTACGAGTGTGAATTTAAATTAAATTAGTATTGTTTTTTTCTGTTTAAGTACTATCAGAAAAGAAAGCCAAAACCGAATTGTTGCGAAAATGTAAACATTTCAAAGAACGGTCCAATAGAGTACGAACAGTCGTCTATGATCTGAACGATAAATACTTACGAAAAATGACGTTTTTTGAAAGCCTTTGAAAAATCTACTAAGAAGTTTAAAAATGAAATATTGCGCTTAATCGTGTTAAATTGATGCCCCAAATCGATTTCAGGGAGGCGTTTCTCAAAAAAATTTCTTTCCTACTTTTTCAGAAAATCATAAAAAATCGCAAAATAAATAAATTTTTTTGAAAAGTCCTGAAGAATGGGGTAATGATGAAAAAATGCCGTCAATGATCATTTCGGGTCAAAATAAATATAACAATTCCATTTTTTTTCAATTTTTTTTTAATTTTTGAAAATTTGCAAACTTTAAATGAGTTTTGCAAGTTAAAAAAAAAATTGAGTTAGGAGCTGAAATTTGTACCACTTCCTTTTGAGGCCATTTCGCAACTATAGTGACTCCACTGCATGTAAATTTCCAAAAAAAGCAAAACTCAGCCCACCCAAATGGTCAACTCTTGAGTTGAAAACCCATATGCTCCAGTTCATAGGGAAGTGGAGCTTTGGGTCCTAAAGTAAGGTCATTATCGTAAAAAATCATAGGTTTTTGTCATTCATACTCCACACAGTGTAATGCGAAAATTTGTAGAGTGGCCTCAAATCTGAAACTTGGTCATTGCGGGGTTTTTTGAAACGCTGAATTCATTTTCGAGAAAATTTTCATACTCTGATTCAAAATAGGGCGGAGAGGGGGAGAGATCAAAATTCAATTTTGAGCTGAATTTCAAGTTAGGTGTTAAAGTGTACGTTTCTCAGTCTTCTGAATTCAGTTCCGTCGTTATATTTTTCGACAAAGTACACACGGAGGAGCACGAGGGGGTGTCAAAATACATATTTTTCAGCCTTCTGGATTCAGTTCCGGCGACAGTTTTTTTTTCTCGAAAAAACATACATTTTGACACTGAACTTGGAATCTTATTATGATAATGAATTTTTATCCTGTTCTCCTTCCTTTTTCGACTTTTGAATTAAAAAAAAAAAAGGAAAAATCATGAACTTTAAGAGTAAAAAATTGATGACTGTCAAAATTGCACATTTTTTCTTCATGGAGAAGAAACCTTCGGAGTTTTTGCTCAGAACACTGAGAGGGAGAAGGTACACTGCTAACCGATTTAAAAATATTCGGTAGGGAGCTCATAATAGCTTTTTTAAAAGTTATCCACGAAAAATTTTAAAAATAATTTTTTTTTTTCAATATTTTATTATATAGTTTGCTAACCACTTAATCCTAGTCTTTGATTTTTTTATCACAGTCGTTTCACTTATATATTTCTTGCCTTGTGACGCAATTTCTTTGCTTCTTTCACATTGACCTTTGAAATTCGCATTTTTCCCTCATTTCTGTCCAAAAATGACTAAATATATTTTTTTATTCAATTGATACTGTTTTCTTCGTACAAATGCAACCCTCGAGGTTACAACCCTAATCACTTAGTTGAAGATGCTCTCCCGTTCATTCGAACATTTTTAACGAAGTGTTCGCAATAGCTTTTTCAAAAGTTATTGAAAAAAAAAAAAAAAAACTAAAAAAGTTACGAATTTTTAATCATGTCTTTTTATATTTATTTAGTCATATTTTACGAACCACTTCACCCCCACTCTTGATTTTTACACCACACACACTCGAGAGTACGCACAATGTTTTAGGGCAAAGAGGCGAATTTTTATCAGAATTCATTTTTTTCCTACAAATTTTCAAAGTGAGGAGCAGATTTGGCGAAAAAAAAATTTTGAAAATAACATACCTCAGCCCTTTGATTTTTATGATAATTATTGTACATGTAAGTCTCATGAGTTGACCTTTCGCTGGTACGTGGATTGTGAAGTAATTGCGAAACACCCGATACATTTCCAGATACAAATCGACTCATATGAAACAACGCTACATACAAAAGAGAATGTGATAAAAAGATAAAATAGGCAGGTACAAATTTCATTTCGGGCTCGAGAATTTTTTTTTGCGATTTTCAAAATTGCCAACATAGACTAGCAAAGAGGTGTAGTATAGTGAAAATAAACTTCGCTGTAAAATACCATCAACGGAGTCATTACGAACAGCCTTAGGTTTTATGTGAGAAAAATCTTCACCAAACTCAAAAGTTTTCTCGCCAAAGGTCGAGAGCAACGCGAACGTAGCTCGAAGGTGGACATTAAGACTCGAGGGTATTTCATGCGTTTCTACCATGTACCTACGAGTACACAATGGGTATTTTATTATGCATAAGGCTTGTGTACAGAGTAAACAAGACTCGTGCAGGTACTCGGTAGGTACATTTCGTAGCAGCTGAACGGTTGAACATGTACCAAGATTCCAGGTAACGGAGTGGTAAATTTTCTCATACAGATTATACGACAACCAAGACGACGTTACTGTGTAAACGACCTAAAGAAGAAAGTTTTCGCGGTACACGAAATTGGATGACGGGTACATCGTTGGAGGAAGTTTATTCGGTTATAAGGAGCTTTTACACACATGGAGTGTTAAACTATGTTCGTCAGACGACGACGAAGACTAGGAAATTTCAATTTAAAATAACGTGCCAAGCGTTGAACCACGTTTCAACAACAACGTCTGCCGACCTAGTCGAATGTACCAACGAATAAATTATTACCGCGCTCGGAAGATGTAATGAATAAATTTACCGGCAGATGGTAACAGTGACACTGATACTGTCCTCGTGCTCGAGGTTTTAAACGTTGCTGTCGGCGTGCCGTGATTTGCATAGAGGTACTTGTTTGATGTGCCAGCACAGTACAGTACCGTGCCTAATACTTGACTAGATGAAACAGAAGTAAAAACAAAAAGAAATTGCTTGGAAATTTTTTTTTCACCCCAGATCAATTTTCAAACGACGCCGACGTGATGTAAAAAGTGAATAATTTTTCTTCCAGGTCATGGCGAATGTAGCAATAAAAATATGCCATTTTGAATACCGATGAAAGAGTTTTTATTGAGTTTTGATTCACACAATATGTCACAAGTCGATTCAAAAATTGGTTTGCGAAAAAATACTCTCCATGAACGCTCAAGTATCATTCCAACCTTAGAAAATTTACACGTTATATTTTTTGCCAAAGAAAATTCAAGATATTTAGTCCACTCATTTTAGAATAACTGATGGAAAGCTGAATTTCACATTATTTGTATAAGATGAACTCTCACAGAACATACTAAAACCTGCATCCTACCAACTGGTACTCTACTTCTCCACCAGGGATGAAAAACCATTACGAAAACTGGTTTTTTGACTGTACTGTCGACGCGACATCTCAAAGGAAAACTTCTCTTGCAAAAAATTTTCCATATTACGTGCCCCTATTTACTTTTTTTTTTCAAAGTCATGTTCAAGGGCTCAAAATAAGTATGAATGGGAAGAGGGGGATGAAAATCACAAAACGCAAAACTCACCAGTAAACAATGCCCGCATTACATACTTGCATGAATGGCTTTTCTTGGGAAGGAAGATGTAGTTTTCTAAATTAGCGCCATGGATTCAAATTTAAATTTATTAAATTCGAATTTTGTAAGTATTTTATCCAAAAGTGACGAAAAAATTAGTGGTCATTTTGAAATTACGAAAGAATACACAGAAGATACATTTATTCGAGAATTAAGTCGAAAAGGTTTGGTATTTTCAATTTGCAACTCAACAAAACCTGCAAGTAAGTATTATTTCGTTCAGTCTCTGCTCATTTATGTATAAAAATTTAAAACTCAACTGTTGATTGCAATAATTTGAATTGTATTTTAAATGATAAAATCAAATTTTTAACTAAATACGTCCACGATGGCTTTAGCAGTAATTTCATTGAGAAAATATAATGAATTTATAGTATTGTGATGTGGATACTTTTTTTTTTTTTTTGACCCAAAGGTGATTACTTCATTACCTAAATGTACATTTCACAGTAAATTTACTTCAATACCAATTGACTGACTTATGTGAATATGATATGTTCCATATGTTAAAATTAAAAATAAAAAAAATTGATTGAAGTTGCATCATTATTTTAATATCACTATCGGTGGTCATGAGCGAACTTTAAAATTGGCAACATGTGATGCGGCAATCGAGTGAACCTAAGGATGCCCAATTATACACATTTTGTTCCAGGTGAGCCAAAATGTTACCATTGGTTTACCTATTTTACAAGAGGTAGTGAGTGATAGGGCATTTCAATTTAAGTTTTTTTTTTCGAAAGTTGAAGAGAGGTATGGAAAAAAAGTTATGAAATAACGTCAAATGAACGTGGTAAAAATCTGACGTCTTTAACTTGACTTTTATCCCACCCCCTTTTGATTTAAAATTTCAAAATTTACTTAAAAAATAAAAAAAAATTCCCTTTTTTTAATTTTTTTTTTTGCTTTTTAGAAATTCCAACATTCTGTTAAAAAATGAAAAAAATCAATTATTTAAAATTTTTCTAAAATAATGAGACGAAAATATGAATTTTCATAATTTTTTATGACATTATTAATAAAAGTATTTTTTTTTTACTTTTTCACTGGAAAAAAATTTCATACATTCGATTTTTTCATTTTTAAACATTGTTTTAGAACCTCTAAAAAGTAAAAAAAATTGCTAGAAGAGTTCTTTTAGTCTCGTGTGGTCTAATATGACACCTTAGCACCAACAAAATCAAAAACAAAAATTATTTTTATTTTTATTTGATTTTACGTGTAAATTTTGAAATTTTAAATCAGAATAGGGCGGGGTAAGGGTTACGTTAGAGACCCCAAATTTTTATCACGTTTTTTGACGTCATTCTGCAATTTTTTTCCATACCCCCTTCAACTTTCAAAAAAAATTTAAAATCGGAACGTCGTAGTGAGTAATCGTTCGCAAAAATTTTTCAACGTTGGTCAATTTTAAACGATTTTTATCAAATCTATCCAAAGATAAAGTGAACCAAACTTTCCCCGGTACACTTCAATATGGTGGATGGGCGTAAGAGTGGGGGTTGAAAATTGTTACTTCCAACAAAATGCGTATGATCGCTGGAATTTTAATTTCGCATGGTGAAATTTATGTTTTTAGCTTTAACCCCCCCCCCCTCCATTATGAGCCATCAAATAGAACTTTGGAAAAAAAAATTGAATGGAGGCATCTTGTAAGAAATTTAGCATGGGAAATTATTGGTTTGAGAAAGGTTTCTTACCCCTAGTGGAGGTACTGTTGGTGTTGGATCATTCTTTACAAATACTGTAAAATTCAGCTTTCCACAATTTTTTTGAGGTTCGGCAAAAAAATAAGCTAAAATGACAAGGCTATATCACTGTTCTTTGACCGATGACCGATGACGAATGAAAGCGAAATATTGGCAAAATCTTTTTCTGAGCATTGAAAATCATTTACTCGGCTCTACACTGATTAAAATCGGTCAACTTCGATCAATGCGCTCAGATAATTTCAGTGCAGGTGACCTTCGGTCAAAATTCAGTCATGTTCCAACTTGTATGAAAGGGTTCAGAGGGATAAAAACTACAAAAATTGTTGATAGAAAATCTAAAGTTGTATTATGTTCCCAAAAATCAGCCCCCCTATGGGTTTTCTCCCTTTTGGCCTTAAGAAAAGACCGTTTCTCCAATATCTTCCCTCCAAATTTAGCTGTGAAATTGAAATTCGGTATGCAGATTCAGTAAGAGTTCCGGAAGTGGCTTTCGGAAGTTTCAGCAATTCAGTTCCATTTATATACCTGTCCTATACACCACTGATTCTCCTTTAATTTATTTAATTTATTCCATGAATGGAACAATTCTCGTATGTCTTATATTTCAATGAAATCAAACTGAAAAAGCAACGCATTGCGATGCTTTCTTTTTTCAATTTCATCAGCCAGTCATCTCTTAACACTAGTAAGAGGGTATTTAAATGATACGTATTGAAAGAATCATACCAGCTTTGAATCAAATTGCATAGAAATCCATGAACTATACCATGATTAAACCACAGCCTTACGCACAAAACACACCTCTCCTCTTCTCTGCTCTTCCTACACATAGTACACCCTACTTAATCCAAGTATTTTTACCGAATACGACGAGAAAAACTCGAACGTAGCGAAACCAGCTTTCAAAAAACTAAATGTTAAAATATATACGTAGGAGTTAATTCTCATTCTAATAAAAAAAAAAAAAAAAAAAAAAAAAAAAAAAAAAAAAAATACTCTACGATACTTATTTCGGAGCGAGTACGTCTGAAAATTTAATTTAAATGACACTTCATTACGGAATTTTAATATCCTTAACGAGAAATAGAGAGGAAAGAAGCGAGGCTAGGAGGGGAGTAAAAGAGAAAAAGGCGCGCAGTTTCTTTTTAACGTACTATAAAACTTTTTTCTCGTATTTTTTACTCGAATACAAAGTGAAAATTTTTTTTTTAGTCTCTTGAGCAAAGTGAAACTTCAACCGATTTCCTAGCTCGGCTTTTTTTTCTCCTCTCTTCTTGTACTTACGAATTTATAGAATTCGCGACATTTTTCAAATAAAAGTGTACGTATTATACTCTCTCGTACCTGAACCGAAGACGAAAGCGCAGAGTGAAGAGGAAAAAATGTCATTTTTCATCTTCGTGTTGCTCTTGTCCTAGCTCTACCCCCATCGTACGTATCTTTTTTGTTACAGTGTAACGGTAAGGAGCGCTAATACGTATGTACCTCCTATATTATACTCCTGCATGTAGTAGGTAACTAGGTAGGTGGATAATTTTTTCTAATGGAAATGGAACTTTTATTGAAAAAGGTAGTATTTTTTTTAGTAGGCATCAACCATGTATGTAGTAGGTAAAGCACAGAATGAAATTATACCTACGTTGAACTTCCGAGCAATTCGATTAAATATTAATTTCAAAATACAATTATTCAAAAATAAAAGCATAGACGGGTAATAAGGGATGAATCAGTACTTGGTTGGGATGTTCAATCGGTAAAAGTCGAGTCTCTACGGTTTAAAAGCTCACTGGGAAGAATTTTAGCCCTCTGCCTCGCCGATATCGCCACAATTTGTAAGGAAGTATTATATATTGTTACGTTAAAAATTGTAAGTTTACGAAAATAAAGAAATAAATATGACATTTCTGACAGCAGCAACTTTCACTTATCAATGGTTTCGAATGGTTGATACAGTAACATAACATTAGAAACGTCTTTATTGTACAACATAAATTACAATGTAATTGTCAACTGTATCGTGAATACGAACGATAAAAATGGACAGCAAGTGTTTCACAAGTTCCTCTGGTTTACACAGCTGTATAACAGCTTTTTCGACGTTTTTCTCTACCCAAAATAAGTCGAAAAGTTAATTTTCTGGATCGGTGAAAGGATTACGTCAGGGATATTGCACCATTATGAGCATAATAGTATTACACAGCTTGATACGTGTGATAAAAAAGCAGTAAGTATAACGATAGGTAAATAAATAGGTTTATTAGTGTGCCAGCCCGTTTGCAGTGCAAAAAAAAACAACTTTTTCAATGTTCCACCCCCTAAAAATATTCCTTTAAGCTACAAATAGACCCCCAAAAAGTTTCATCTCAAAAAAAAAAAATGTTGACCCATGGTGACTTGATCTTGTAATTTAATATACCAACATACACGATGTATTGAAAATCATCAAAGTTGTTTTTCACAATAAAACCCTAATAACAGATTTTGTATTGGTATTGGAAAATAACAACATAACCATATCAGACCTAGACCATGAAAGTACAAAATTTCCTCAATGGCTAATTCAAGTTTCTGATATTAATCTAACCATGACCAACTACCGTAAGAATGAGTATCCACATCATATCATCAGAAGGTTATATCAAGAAAAAATTAACGAGCATCAAGGGTTTATCCAATGTTTCACAGATGGATCCAAAATAGAAACCGATTATGTCGCATATGCTTTTTCCATTAATCAAATAGTCAAGCAATATGTGATTCAAAAGTACTCCTCAATCTTCACAG
>FIZR01013447.1:0-10961 GCA_900060175.1 Ferrisia virgata | reverse complement strand
AAAAAAAAAAAAAAAAAAAAAAAAAAAAAAAAAAAAAAAAAAAAACGATAAAAAATACGGTGATACCGATACGAACATAAGAACGTGTATTTATATTATTTAAGTCGCTATAGATTAAAGAATTTTTCAAAAAAAAAACACCAACAACAACAACAACTAAAATAACATCAACAAGACACCAGAATCACATCCGAGTATACACTGTGATCTGTGTGTGTATTATGTCGTCCTTGTTAAAACTCTGGTGTAACTGTAAGAGTTAGTGAGGTAAATAGAAATAGAAAAAAAAAAAAAAAATACATACGAACAGAGACGAGACGTAGAGACGATGAGAGAGATCGTAATAATGTGTATATCAAATTTCTCGCGTGTATTATTCGCCATATACAGTATACGTATTCGTATATAGGTAAGGTGGTAGCGTATATAGTATTTGTCTGTATTCGCTAAACACTCGTTCTGCAAATTTACTGGCGTAATTAAAATTGACGACGAGGCGTACGTGTGGTTTAGAGATTGAATTTTATTTACTGCATGATTTGACGATGACAAACGTCGGTTGAGCGTTACATCACGACCATAACGACTCGAGTCAAAGTTTTCCTCTGTTGTAATTCTTTTTTTGTGTATGTTTTTCAGCTACGAGATGGATTTGAGTATAGAAAGCGAGAGTGGATGTTACGAAAAATTACGAATATGATGCAGCAGTTAACTGTTCCCATCGATCACGATTTTCCAATACGAGTAGGTAGCTAGGGTAGGTACTGATTGAAAAACAGAATAGACTGATGACAGACGTACGAGAAATACGCCTTCAAATTGAATTTCGATCCTGCATGATACTTAGAATTTTCTCTATTGTTACAGCACCGTACACACGAATGCGGACACTATACTTCTCTTTCATCATCATCATCATCATGTTGCGCATAGTACCTTGGACTTGGTATTAGTATTGATATGCTTTAGCTCCATCGTCGAATAAGTATACGTATAGTATGTGTAATCTGCGAAGGTACGTGTATTACGTACACATAGTAAGTAGCTGGTGTAAAACAACACTATGTACGGAGGTTAACTTATTCAATTAGATAAATAAATTGTTACAGGTTGAGAAGGCGGTAATCTACGTCGCCAAATTTAATAATTGTCCTATGCTCTAGAGTCTTGACGAAGTCACGTCAATGGCAATGAATGACGACTGTCCCCCTCTAAGTGAGGTTTCACTGGCATACTACAATGTAAGTAAGTAAATAAGTAAATATACAGATTTTAATCACCAGCATCAATCTGTCATCTAGGTAGACTTATACTAAAACAGTTTAAATGCTCACAAATAATTTAATTCTCGAAATATTTATAAGAATATCCGGTAACCTAAATAAAGCTCTCTTGTATGTGCTGTATACGTACCACATCATCATCATCATCATCGTCGTCGTCGTCGTCGTCATGCCGGAAACTTCAGGTTATTGTGTATATATACATACAATATCTGCTATTTAACGTATACACCGCCATTGTAAGTAAAGTATGTGCTATCGTATCATCGTGCCGAATTATTCGCACAATTACTCGTGTCGTTGTCGTTCGTCGACAGCTACCATGATTCGCGTGATGTTTACGATTTAATATTATCATTATTAGTCCTAAGTAGATAATATTAACCAGCGTAGATAAACTCAAGTAATTGTTACGTATTATTTGCAGGTCGAATAATATCGCGACGTACCGTCCCTTCTGGTGGGCTGTAGAACATCTATAATAATACAGTACTTAACGTACTGGTATACAATATGGTACACATAATCATGGGAATGGATGTTTCAATTTAATCTAATCGAACCGGTCCGCATCAAAAGTGAGCCTTTATTACAAATATAAGCCGTGTTCATTCAACTATTATTTTTCTACGTGCAGTCGTGCACGTTGAACGATGCGTAGTAGTCTGATTTTATGTTCAATTCATGTACAAGCATGAATAGGATATGGAACCAGGGAAGAAGGTGATGATATAATAACGTTGATATTACACGTATATTACCTGTGTTGGTAAAATATATGTACCTATCAATCGGACAGTTTTCATCGTCGAAAAAGACGTGAAAAATGTTTGCTGGAAATAGAGAACGACAAAAATTTTCGTTCAAAATAAGTAGGCTTCTCGTAGTCAAAAAAAAATTTGAATTTTTCAAAAAAGAAAACGAGCTATCAAGTACAATAAATTGTATCGATGTATTACTCGAATATCTCCAAAAATTTAGTTTTTCATAATTAAAAATATCATTTTTCCACGATTTTATTTACATAATTATGTATTTTTGATGAGAAAATTATTCAACATTATCTACTCCAAAGTTAAACACACAAAGGCTCTAGAACCTTCCCACAGAGCCATTTCCTTCCTAAATAAAAATTTATTCCATCATAAATGAAAGAAAATAAAATTCAACTTGCAAAAACTTCGCCCTCCGCCATTTCGAAAATATTTCAACATTTCTCTCGCTCCCCAACGTATGTACGCATATTAAAATCGAGAAAAAAATTTCAACCAGTTTGATGTGCGAAATCGAGGTATTTTCATATTTTAGACTGTGGCAAAAAAAATTAGAGGCGTACGTAGATATTTTCTGCTCCCAAAAGGGGTACCGAGAGGATAAGATAGGTGAAACTGCCCCAGAGCTGTAACGATGGAAATTGGTTCTTACGATGTGAAAACCTCGTAGTAAAAATTTTGGTGCCCCGTCTCTCTTTGAGAATTTTCATTTTCGCCAATTTACAATCGATTTTTTTTCTATACTTGCGGGGCTGGTGGATTATACTAAAGGGTATTATTGTTGGCTGATTTGAAAGGCTAAAAAATTGACAAAAAGTATGTTGCTAAATGCTCAAAATTTATCAAAAATAATAATAAAATTTTGAAAAACATGCAAAAATTGAGCTAAAATATAAAAAAATCCGAAAATCATTAAAAATTGTGAAGTAAAAATTTGTAAAAAATTAGTTAAAAACGCAGATAATTGATCGAAAATTACAAAAAAATTTAGAAACATGTGAAAATTGATCTAAAGAATGAAAAGAAATCCGTAAAAATCATTGAAAATTGTGTAGAAAATTGGCAAAAAAGAGCTAAAGAAGTATAAAAAAATCAGAAATCACTAAAATAATTTTCAAAAAATCGTAAAAATTGGACTAAAAACTAAAAAAAAATCCATAAAAATCATTGAAAATTGAGTAAAAAATTGACATAAACGAATTAAAGAACAGAAAAATTAATCAGAAATCACGGAAAAATGTTGAAAAATATGTGAAAATTGATCAAAAGTTTTTAAAATTATCGAAAACGGGATAAATATTTGATAAAGTTTGTAAAAAATAAAGAAAATTATTCAAACACATAAAAATCTATACATTTCAATTCATTATTGTCAAATTTTCAACTAATTTTCAATAGTTTTTAACAATTTTTGACCAACTATCACTCCTTTTCCTTATTTATTCGCGATTTTTTATTTTTTTACTCCTTTGTATCAATTTTTTACTCAGTTTGCAATGATTTTTAAGAATTTTTTTTTCATATTTTAGGTAAATTTTCACGTTTTTCAAAATTTTTTCGTAATTTTTGATCAATTGTCTTCATTTTTAATCCATTTTTGTCGTTTTGATCGATTTTCTTCATTTTTAACCCATTTTTGTCAAATTTTCACTCACTTTTGAATGATTTTCAGGGATTTTTTGATAAACTTTTTGCATTTGTCACCCATTTTTGTCAAATTTTTAGCAATCCTCAATAATTAAATTTTTTTTCATATTTTAGGACAATTTTCACATATTTTTCAAAATATTTTCGGCATTTTTGATCGATTTTGTTCATTTTTAACTCTTTTTAGTCAAATTATTTACTCACTTTTCAATGATTTTCAATAATTTTTTTTTCATAGCTTAGGTCAATTTTTACATATTTTTCAACATTTTTTTAATGATTTTTGAAAATTTTTTTTTCTTTTTTAACTATTATATAATAATTTTTTAACTCCAATTTTTAATGATTTTTAAGAATTTTTTTTCGTATTTTAGGTCCATTTCACCCCTATTTTTCCTCAATTTTTCGTAATTTTTGATTAATTTTTTATATTTTTATGATTTTTTGACAATTTTTTCAGTGATCCTTAAAGATATGAATTTTTAAAATTTGAGTATACTTTTATCGCGCGAATGGTGTTTATAGGGGTAGTTTGAACTGCTGAATACGAATTCTTTGCTGTTTTTTTTATGTGATATTTTCTTGAGTGAAGAAAATAATATTTTCAATTTTTAGCTTTGTGCTTTTGTTGCCTCCATTAAAATTTCAAAAATTACAAAAAAAAAATATACGAAAATAAAATCGACTAAAAACGTCCATATCACGAGCGAAAAACATGGTGGAAAAATGGTTTTTTAATTGTTCCAAGACGTTGCCTATTTTGAAAATTCTAAAAATGCTCGTAATAACCACTTTGTACACAGAATAGAATTATTTCAGAATGACCTTCCTTGAACTTTTTGTAGAAAATCCGATTTAAAATTTTCAAACACGCTTATCAGTTAGAAAAAATTGTAAAAAATTTTCGTTTGAAAAAAATTGGTTGAAAATTGACGAAAATGACAATACCTAATGCCAAGGCTAAAAAAAAGTAACGCTTTGGCCTGTAGCAAAGTGTAGGAGTCTAAATTTTGTAGTACGAGGCTTTCAGACCATAACAACCGAATTCCATCGATTAGTTTCGAAGTTCAGATCTACGGTAGATTCAGAGTCACCTATTCTCCGCCCTTCCCCTTACCCTATGTTAAACACCCTGCAGAAAGAAAAGTAAAAGTCACGATTTCGTGAACTTGAGATTTAAAGCAGCTCAAAAGGGACAACTGAACTTGTAGAATTCCATTCGTTCGAGCTCATTTAGTTGTCATTTCGTACAAAACCAATCACCGGTATTTTGCGAAAGAGCGTAATTTTGTAAACAAAAAAATAAGAATACGAATTTGCCCGAAATATACCTAGCGGTAGGTATCTTCCTCGGGAGTAAAATTGCTAGTCAATTCGAGTGAAAAAATAATCAGCATAATGGAAAATTTCGTTTCTTTACAAATATCGCAAATTGCGTAATTTCGAAATACCTACGTATACGTTCACGGTATGTATGAGAACAGACGAATCGCACTCGTTAGAAATCGAAAATTATAGGAAGCTGGATGAACGAGAGACGTTTTTAACGTCCCGTTTGTTTTTCCTCTTTCAAATCTTTCGCGAAACAAACGCTAATAATGACGTATCCTCTGCGCGAGATTCGTAAACGTAATAATTTGTGTTTGTATATTTTTCTTATCAATATCAACAGCCATACCCGTAGAACTAATTTGAATAATAACGCTTATTTTTCTACTCTTTTCCAGTTTCGCATATTAATTGGACTCGCGACGAAGAAATTCTAAGCGTCACGTTGTACAACTCGAGGAAAAATACAACGAAAAATGACAGAACCATGTAGCACTTGTTTTTGTCACACGATGTCGCAGGCGAAAAAGTTGAAAAGTATGCCTATCCAGTATTTACTACGTACCTCTCTCCCTCCCTGCAAGTTGGAAGAAGATAATTCGACGCTATGGTTATCTTGGCTACACTGATTATTGCGCCACGACTAACGCAAAAATTCGGCGGCCTAGTAAACCCACGGGCGTAAGAAATTTCGCCGTATGACGTCACGTCAGGTAGGTTATCGTGTGTACATAACTACGTACTTCTACTACTATCACTAATACCAATATACTTACATATTAAAATACATACACATGAATTGGTGGTTAGGTAAGTGGGTGTTACTTCGTATACGTAGAAATCAATGAACAATGTTTCGGTATTTTCTTTCTTTCTTTTTTTTTATTTTCATTTTTCATTTTTTTTTCTCGAGTACACAACCGCGCATAATACCTCTTCCATCCTGACCCGGTATTAACCATATGTTACCTATTCGTATGTAGTATATCTCTAGCCAGATACCTACCTACCTACCTATCTACAGCTACGTACTTGAGGACAAAATCCGGCCGCGACCCTGATACCCATGTTACCCCGCTTGAGCCCATTTTATCGCGTCGCGTCGTACCCGGTATCGGGGTATCCAACAATTAGTGTACACACGATTATGTATATTTGCACGAAGAAAGGTTGAAATTGTGAAAAATGTACAAAACTTTTTTTTTGGAAGTTTTAATTACGAATTTACCAAATCCGGTACACATTTGTGTGCACTTCACAAAATTTTGATATTTGAACACCACCGTTTCGGAGCAGAATTTGAGTCTCAAAGCTCTAAACTTTCATTCAACCGGAACAGCAGATTTTAGACCTCGTACATCGACACCAGTGTGCAAAATTTGGCAAATTTCGGATTTTGAATCTCCTTGTCAGAAGCTCTATTCGAGTCCAATGCTCACATGGTTGTCAAAATCGAATTTCCCGACCACAAAAACCCCTGTATTAGACTCATTCAATTTTTGGCTAGCTGGATTTTATACCTGACTAACGTAGGCGTAAATTATTCATTTAAAGAAGAATTTCAAAGTGTTACTTTTTAGCCAGATTTTCTAAGTCATATTGTCAATGAAAATCTGGCTATTACAGTCTATCGACCAACGGCGGATGTTTGGTGGAATATCAACAAAATCCGTTTTGGGGTCCTTGAAGACCATATAATTTTTAGCCGTGTTAGATATTTATTTTTATTCTCTCCTCCTCCCCCTCCAATTCGGTAAATCGGCTCGGTTCGGCGTCGGATTAGATATATATATGGGGGGGGGGATGTACTTGGGTGAAAATTCAGTTATACCCCAATTTGAAGAGAGGAGGTACTAAGGGGTCAAAAACACAAAAATTGCCCCTTTTTAAGCTAATTGATAGAGAATCAAAAGTTGTATAACATATCCAAAAATTTATCTCTTAAGTCAATTAGTAGGGGAGATGTGGGGATTTCCCCCTTTTTGACCTTGAAAAAGGTCTGTTCCTCCCCTATCTTCCACTAAATTGAGCTACGAAGTTGAAATTTGGTATGTACATTTAGTGAGGGTCCTAGATATGTCTATTGGGGGTTCCAACTTTCTAGCTTCTTTGCACCCCCTCGCAGCCCCAAAAAAGTGATTTTTTGATCGGTTTTTCTTATTTTTCTCATTTTTTGGGTTTGTTTCTCACATAACTCTCTCCAAATTGAGCTAGAAGGTTGAAATTAGGTATGTACATTTAGTAAGGGCCCTAGATGTACTTTTTAGGGGTATCAATTTTTCAACCCCCGTTTCACCCCTTCACAGCCTCAAACATGTTGCTTTGTAGTCGTTTTTTTTTTTTTTTTTTTTTTTTGAGTTTGTTCGTCACATAATTCCCCTCCAAATTGAGCTAGAAAGTTGAAATTAGGTATGTACATTTGGTAAAGGCCTTAGATGTACCTTTTATGGGGTATCAATTTTTCAACCCCCGTTTCACCCCCTTCACAGCTTCAAACATGTTGTTTTTTAGTCGTTTTTTTTTTTATTTTTTGAGTTTGTTCCTCGCAAAAATGAACTATGTACATTTAGTACGGGCTGTGGACGTGCCTTTTGGAGCACTCGACTTTTCAGTCTCATTGCATCCCCTCACAATCCTGAATATGGGGTTTTTTGGTAGATTTTTCTAATTTTTAGAGTTCGTTCCTCGCATAACTCCCCTCCAAATTGGGCTGGAAGGTGAAATTAGGTATGACCCGTCTGTAAGAACCCTTGATGCGCCTTTGGGGGGGGGAGTTCACTTTTTAGCCTCATTGCAGCCCCCTGCCTACCCGCAATACTGATTATGAAAAAAGCATCCCCGCTTTGGGGCCCAATTAGTGTCTAAAAGCTGAAAACTTTCATTTAACCAGAACAGCAAATTTTAAACATCGTAAATCGACACCAACATACAAAATTTGTTAAATTTTAGATTTTGAGCCTCCCCTTCCTTCGGAAACTCAATTTGAGTCGAACGCTTAACTGGTTGTCAAAATCGAATTCTACGACCACAAGAACCTCCTGTATTAGGCTCATTTAATGTTTGGCTCGCTAGATTACATATCTAACTCGCGTAGACGAAAATAATTCATTTCAACAGAAATTTCCGAGTGTTACACTTTTTTTTCTTTTCGCCATAGCTCCGCTCTATGACCGCTTAGGAAAAAAGTAAAAAAACGAAAATGTTCATCTTTCAACACGCTACAACGTTTGTCTGAACCAATTTTTCAGATTTTTCAGCATACTGAACTCACCCCGTTTGAGATAGTTGCAACTTTGTGAATAGTGGCTCCAACCGCCCAATTCAAGAAAAATCGGCGACTTTAAATTTTTCTCATTTTTCAGAACAACGTAACAAGAAACCTGCTAGCAGAAGTGAATTAGGCAGATTTATGAAAATTATTTGTGTCAACTGGAGATTTTCAAAAATAATTTTTTTCTGGACGTCTTAGTTCCTTCTCACGACCTCCTAGCCGAAAAAAGTCGAAGAAGTAAAAATATTTGTGGTTGGGTACTCTACATTTTTGGTTTCAATATTTTTTTTTTTGTCATTTGTAAGATCCCTGAATCGGTTTTGCAAATGTGATGGCAGTTTTGGAGTCGGAAAAATGTCTACTTTCAGATAAATATTGCAAAAAAAGTGTTACTTTCGGGTACGAATCATTTGCTTTTTTGAAACGATAGACGCGTTCGAAATCCGTACTATCATCTGTGTCGTGTGTATTTTGCCTCACAAGATGAAACTTTTAAATGAAAATTTCTGTACGTTTTTGCTGTTTCTTTGACTATGACGTATGCGAGTAAAATTAAAAAAAAAAAAATATTTCATTTAGGAGCCCAAAATTCATCGAAAATCCCTATTTTCAAAATTGTGAAAAACTGATCTTGGATTTTTGAAAAACTTGCTGTAAAAAAATTGTGGCTGGAGGGTGCAAAATCGTCACGGAGGCGGGCTGTCATTTTTTTTTTAGATACCCGAGATATGGATGTATACTGGGCAAAAATGTCAAAAAAATTAGTTCATTATTGGGGTGCGCAATTTTCACCATCTACCATATTTAGGGACCTACAAAATTTTTTTAGTGCTATTTTGAAAATTTTCCGGAAAATTTATCGTTAGTAAAGAAGGCATTAAAGCTTGCCAGCGGTAATTTGAAGCGGGTAAAATGGAAGGAGAAGCTGATGATTTTTTTATGAAAAGCCATTAGAAGGCCCTGTAAGCACGCACAAGTTTCGATGAAATCGATAAGGCTGAATCTTGAGGAAAAAATTCCCAACTGATTTTTGAAAAAATTAATTTTTTCAAAAACTATGGGGTTAGGGGGAGAGTGGTCTGGAACTTGAGTCACAAAAGTTTCTCGCTGAGACTCATCTACTGTCTTAATTTTGTCAAAAATCTCACCAGGGCAATTTCACTACTTTTATCTCCCTATGCTTTCTCCGTTTTTCATGAATTCTGATCGCGTTTGGGCGATTTTTCAGCTAAAAAACTCGAACTATTGCAGAGAGCGTGAAAAAGTGTCGAAATTATGTTTAAAGAAAGTCTTTAATTTCATCTTTGAAAATCCTGTTTATATTCGAATATAATTCTATTAATACTTTAAAATTCTTCTAAAAAAATCGTTTTGTTAAATAATTTAAAAAAAAAAAAAACAAATTTTCAGTATTTTTGAAATTTTTTTCACAAATTATGTGAAAGAAAATATTTTTAAATTGGTACTTCATATAAGTAATAATGTTTTCTATTTTGTGATTTGAACAAACGATAGAACTAAACTTAGATTTTATTGATTACCAGACGATACGTAAATAAGCCAACGTTACACGTAAATTTACCATTTACGAGTGTTCAAATTCACGCTCCTGTTTTACGTCAAAAGAATAAAAGTATGTAAACCTTAAGCATAGGATAAACCTGCGATATATCGAACGGTCGGCCATCAACTCTATACGACACGCTACTGCGTAATATCTAATACGAAAGTGCTACAGGAGGTGGTATCTAGACCTACGTTGGTATTTTGGTGGACCAAATGTAGCTGCTATGTAGGATTTTTTTCTTTCTTTCCGTGATCCTTTCTCATTAACACGATTCAAATAGTATCTTTATCTGATTTCAGCCCCTGTAATGGTCTGGGATTACCTTACTCGTATATTAAACTACCATTAAATAACAAGAAAAACTAGAAAGTATCCCTGTGTCAAAGGGTGTAAACAATTTTAATCTTACACATATTTAGCACCGGTATCGAGTAGAATCAGCCTAATGCGAAACATATTGCGCATTTCTCCTATACCCAGACCTACCATCTAAACACTATACACCCTAACTCTAAAGCTTTCCAGAACTGCTTTTTTTTTTGCTGTTGTTTTCAAAAGGCTACGGCATTTTAAATTGAACAAAAAATGGGTTAGTTTTTTATTGTGATCGTCGCTGCTATACTTGGTTGCAGTAATTTCCTGAACAAAAGATAGAATTAATTATAGCAAATGATTTACGTATAAATACTTTCATAATAGAATATGTATGTGTGATCCTTTTTTTTTTCGCTTGAAAAAATCGCACCGTGAAAAAAAAACCACATAACTATAAATTTAGCTGAAAGTTTTAAATTGGAAAAATTTAACGTGTAAATAATCCTACCAACGTGGTGAGGAAGTTTAATTAGAGAATTTTCGAATCTGTATGCAGAGGATAGAATTTGATGGTATTATCATTAACTATAGGAAATCCCACGATATTTGGTTTGGTCGAGTACGAGTTATAGGAAATTGCTATCTGCTGGAAACCCGTCAAATGTGCTGAGAATAAATCGAATAAAACCAAGTACGATTTTTTTTCCAAGTCGTAAACCTGTTGGTGTTTGAGAATTGAAGCCAAAAAAAAAAAAAAAAAAAAAAAAAAAAAAAAA
>FIZR01013446.1:0-33874 GCA_900060175.1 Ferrisia virgata | reverse complement strand
ATTTTCGTTTGCATTATTTTTGTTTGATTTTTTTTGCGCTTATTTTTACTTAATAATTTTTTATTTATTTATTTTTTTTTCATCTTTTCTGTTACACTTAGTGATTTTAATGTTCGTTTTATTCGTTTTTATTTTAAATTATTTTCATGTGTGTTAGTTACCGTTAAATTTAAAATTAATTTTATTGGTTTTAATTTTTTTTTAGCATAAGGAAAAAAAGAAGAAAAAAAGTAAATACTCCAGAAATAAAGAAAAAAAAAAAAAAGTTTTTTATGTAGAATTTTTTTTTAATTTAATTTTTATTTGTTAGTTATATATGCATACTTTTCCTTGTTGATCCGTAATTTTTTTTTTGTTATCTCTTAAGATGTACGCAGAAATTTTTTTTTTTAAACAGGGGAAGGATTCTGTAACGGTATTCCCCAAAGTCTATGTACATACCTGTTTACCTATTCATCTATGTAACTTATCTATATACGATAAGCGCAGATATTCGTATTCGTATGTAGCATTTATATTCATATTCAATATCATTACACTGTGTTACTGCCTTTTGATGTACATGCACGTCTTGCTATGCTCTTATAAAACCAATATTAAATTCGCTAAAATAAATCATTACTAAAAAATGAAAATAGCTCAGAACCAAATGACTTTGTTACACATTTGAATTACATCAAACTCTAAATATCTATCCTCGAACAAATTCCGAGTTTCTACACGTTCAGAGACGAAGTTTGAACATAACGAATCCATCGAAATTCATGTCTATCACGAAACTATCTCTGAACATAGGAATCGAATTCGTTTCATTTTTGCATCATAAGTTAAACAAAATTTCTTTTCGAATAAAATATTCCTGCACGATGAGTTATCCTGATAATCAATATTTGATGCAAATTACAAACGATTCCTCGAACGAATTATTAAATCACTCAAGTATGATCTTGACAAAATATTCACGAAAACAGAACCTCACTGCCTCTTAATACTTACTTTTATAGGCATTTAAATTTGATGCAAGGGTGAGTATTAAGTATGTTGTACCAGAAGTCGACTTAGAAATTAATAAATCTATTTTTTAGTTTTATTTTAAAATACGATATTGAATTCGATATACTTGATCAAAGACGAAAATAGTTTCTTTGAAAACACATGATGAATTACATAATATCATGAAAATCGTATCTAATATTTTTCGAGATTTCAATGCGAGTAACAAGCACTCGATTCAAGTTGGTTTCAGAACTGCTCTTCTGTAAACGGACAAGTTTGTCCTTTGACTTTCATTTCTCCTTTGACATACTCATATAAGTGCTTTCGTATATTATCACGAATCAGACAAACTCATCCGTTTCATGATAAGAATAATATGGATCAGTGAGATGAAGTATTAATATGAGCGCTCTCGGGTATTCAATGTGTAACGATGCTAAACGTTTCTCAATGAAGATCGCCTTGGAATACATGAATATTCTACCATTAAATGAATTCTTGATAGCTAGAAAAGTATTCACATAGTGATCTTCGAAGCTGTCCCGTCGAATAATTTGAAACTGAGCAATAATAGTCGTAGTACGATATGAAAATATTCTAAGTTAGGCACGGGAATAAAACTATCACTTTTCGCAAACTATGAAGTCTTAGTTTTTCTAACTCTGTAAATATAATCTTTCATTCCGAGAAAAATACTCGTTATTTCCTATATTCCTGTCTCAAAATTAATTTCAAATTCGTACGATTACAATTAAACGAATGCTGAGTATTTATATTCTAAACATTTATCCTCAAACGAATTCTAACTCAAAAAATAAAAGGAAACTTTGAAATTTTTTATCGGTATCAAAATTATATCATTCAAATACGATCTGCACTCGAGAAACCACGATCAAAAGAAGAAACGAATGTAATTTCATTAATAACCTCTCAACGAAGAATTTACATTCTAAATCATATTAGATTTGCGAGAAATCAAACTTTCATCTTCGAAGAACGAGAACCTCTCTCGTCGACTAATAAATCGAAGTTTTGTTGAAAATATCTTTCTTTGAATCTGAAGTAACAACCCAGGAAGCTATTAATTCGTTTGAATAAATTTTCTCACGATTGACAGAAAAATACTCTAACAAAATATTCACAAAATAAAATCGTATTACGTCCTCGCTAGTACTTACAAGATCTTTGTCGAGTGAAAGAATTGTGGGCTTTAAAATGGCTTCGGCCCTAGAAAAACCATTTCGGAACCCGGCCTGGTACATCTTATCATCAACTTTAAGATACTTTTCTCTGCCGTTTTGTAACTGCTGTTCAAGCTGGAAGCATCAAACAACGAGAAATCATTATCAAATTGAATGTAGTCCTGATACCCAGGAAATAGTAAGAAAAAATCACTGAATCTTTAGAACTATCGATCATTAAGAAATTGATTCCTGATAAGAAAGAGTTGAAATAAACTCGTGAAAAAATTAGAAAAAAGTTAATCACTACACAACCCAATAGTTTTTTTCATGCAACGTTAAAACACTATTCGTACTATCCCATGGCGATTTAACAAAAGTTTCGGGTTTAGTTGTCCATTTTGATTTCTGATTTCAAAATTTTTGCTCATTGCTTTGTGTAAGTTGAAAAGTGATTCTCCACCTACTGTAACTGAAGTGTTTAATATCTGTTCCTACGCACAAATAGAGTATAACTCAAAAATAAATCGTGTACTGAATTACATACCTAGGTTTTATCTTTATTCCAATGATCTAAAATAAAATTAACTTAGGCCAAAACTATCCTTTTTCTACGATGCTTTCGTAATTGATAGAAATGAAATAACAAATGAATTTACCAAGTACGGTATTAGATGAAATGAAATACTCGTATACTCAGTTTTGTAGAAATCTTAAAAAATGTTTCCGATGTAGGTTTATAGGAATCTAATACGTACTCATACGCTCGAATACTTCACAAAATTCGTATTCAGAGTACATGTAGGTGTTTTTAAATCATTGCCAATGGATATAAATTTGAACTTACGGCTTGGTATTCCGGTGATCCTTGACCATATAATGTCTTGTTGTCTTCACATTTTACTGAGAATCATTTGAAAACACTAATCGTCAAGGCCAGAAAGGAAAAGTGACAATTTGATAAGCAAGAAAACAAATATATTTACCAAAAATTGCAAAAAGAGAAATGCCAACAGTATACCTAAACATAAAACAATTCCATGCTTTCATGATTTTGGAAAATAATCAACGATTAAGAGGAAAAAACAATATTGCTCCTTCATTTGTTAATAGATTGGCAGGCGTAGGAAAGTATGTTTGCATCTTATGTTTTTTTATCAAAATAAAATTTGAAGATAAATTATTAGACGCATTGAACATGCTCTTATCGATATTAATTTTCTAGAAGTTGAGATCATTATCACGAGTATGTAGACCTTCTAGTAGGTAGATACCTACTTTAGGCATGACAACAAGATAAGAGAATTCAATTTTAATATTTAAGGGAGCTGAAGCATTTTTAGATTATTTAATAAGTATATATTCAATGCATATGCGTTGTATATAAATTACTTTAGGATGGATATACGACTTTTCAATAATTTAGAATAGTATTTCGTAAAATTATCTTTGAATTTGAAACAATAACGAATGAATTTATATCATAATGTACTCGTATACTTTCAATGCCTCTGCCTATATGTAGGTAAAACCGCACATTATTTTATTCGTTTATGGGAGTTAGTTATTCATGGATATGAGAGTAAGAAAATTAGCACACATATTTTTTGATAAAGCAAACAATTACCTACCTTCTCTCGGAACAAAAATGAAAAAACATTTTCTGCAATTGGTAGAAATATATGAATCGATGTCATCACCTTTTTTTCAACCAATAAATATTCTATTTTTTGAAAATGAAATTTGTACAATTCATGTTTTCAGCTGCTCATAGAAGTCAATTTTTATATATGTTTATATTTAAAGCAATAAATTTATATCATCAGCACATTTTAAAGGTCGTAAAAATTTTATTCATTCCGATAATGATATTTGAACAGTGATGAAATGTTTTTTTAGTTGTTTGGAACCTTTAAATCAGGCAAAAATCAAATAGGTGCGCTATAAATTAAATAGCTTTTTGAAAAATACTAGTCGAGCAGGCACCCTACATGGTTTTATCTTTGCACATATAAATGCAACCATTATTCGACGATTTTTCAGTTGAATTGTTTCCGGCGAAACCGATTATTTTTGTGCACCATGATTCCGAAATTTTTAATTACCTTAGGCATTGCATTTATATGTTCATTTGAAAATATCAATGGTCGAGGCGGTGGAGGAGATGAAGGAGGAGGGGGAGGCAGTGGAAAAGTAAGTAAAAGATATTTTAAATAATATGTGCTTATTGCTTACATAAAAATAAGACATACATATCTAAAATTTTTTAACTTGTTTTTAAGGCTTAAAAGTAACTATTTTATTCGACAGTTTGGATCAAAACTTCATAACTTTCATGAAGGGTGCTGTTCAACCAGCATTCAACGAGCTTTCTACTTGCGTTGAATTTGAATTCGTGCCATGTTCAACGTCACATGTAAGAGATGTTACTAAAAAGCACATATTCTTGTACCTATTACCTAAGCGTATTTGTAACACGGATAAATCAGGGGGTAAGCATTTCATGTAGAAGTATACATTCAGTTCACCTTTTATGTACAGCTTGTTCAAGATGTGCTGCAATGTAAGAATGGTGTTGAGGAATGTGAAATAGATGCTCTTCATGCTTGCGCATCTCATTACTTTGAAAAACAACCAAATAATTTGGGAAAATTTTATCTTTGCATGATGAGTAGCGGAGACCAAATGTCCTGGCACAGGTGGTGGCGGATTAGTTCCTACACCACAGCTTAATCCACCAGATTATTCTGGCTGTCAACCTAGTACTATGGGTATTCCCTCTCTAGCAGGTGCAAGTACGCCTCCCCAATCGGGTGTGGCTCACATATTATAGCATGCAAGCACTTATATTACGTAAACCGGAAGTCTGGAACGGGTGCAAAAAGAAAACCAACAGCTAAAATTTCAAAAAAAAAAAAAAGGAAACTTAAAATCAACTAATTTGATACTGGTGTAATTATAAATCTAACTTGATGATTTTAGGTGTAGGTAACATGTGTACTTATTAATTAATAAATCTCGACTGATTCAAATATTCATCTTTTTCATCCGTGCTCAAGTACGAATAATCTTGATAAGTTTATAAACTACAAACAAAACTTGTGAATTACTCAATTGAATATAGTTTATCTACTTTTCCAAAGAAGGTTCTCCTATACCAAAAATTTTAGGCACTGTCTCAGCTCGTGCCATCTTATCAAACTTTTTTCTTTTCAACTGCATCTGGTATTCAATTGTTTTATCTTTTTCGAAAATTAATTGCTTCAGGAGATAAATTTGGAAATCTTTTTCTTCAATAATGTCGTTCAATTCTTTTTGAAAAGCAATTCTCAATCTTTTTTTCACAAAATCCTAATGAAAACAGAATAATGGATGTATTCTTCTATGTTGTTGACTTATATTGATCGAAATCTTGATTTAGTGCACTCACCATACATTTCGAACTATTAGATTGCAAATTTAAGCTTTTCAATGTTTTCGTATTTTGTTGTGGCAAAAATTCATTTTCGCTTGCATCACTGTTATATGATTGTATAATTTTATCTTTCTCTGTGATTTTTTCCTGAAGAGATTCAAGTTCTTTATTTTTATCTCTCAAAATCAAATTGAATTTTTTAACGAATACATTTTGGAGATCATTCAGTTCCTACGCATAAAAATGATCAAATATTAAAACAAAATGCACTTAATATGATATTTAAAAAATACCTATTAATACGACTTACATGATAATTGAGAAACTCTGGATCGCTTTGATTACTCGTCTTGTTCTCGCATTTTACTACAAATCCGATGAAATAATGTTGATTCATTTTTTTTTATTTCAAAAAAATTTCTCAACTTGAAACCAAAATACTTACCAAAAGTCGCAGTCGATGAAATGTAAAGGGTGCAAGCCAGCACAATGCCATTGTATAATTTCATACTGATGTTTTGGTAAAATTGTTAGAATGTCAGAAATAAAAAATAGTATCACAATGTCAACGGCATTCTATAATATAAATATGATCGTGTTTCAACGATTGATTAATCAGAAATGTAAACGTACTTTTATCTGTTGATATGATACTCAGAAAGATTCTTGAGGTGTTATCGTATTAGATTATTGTAGTATTTAAATTATTTCTCTTCAGAAATTAATTTAGTGCTCGACAAACGATCTCTTGAAATAAATTGATATATCGTGATATAGTCTTAGAAGTTCCATATCATATTCTCAAGTAATTACTAATTTAATTAAAACCAAAACAAATTAAAAATGATAATTATACTTTGAAATTATCCGAATTTAAAACAATACAAAAAATTATCTCTACATCCTATCATTAAATAAGATCTGTGAACGACAGGAGATGAAAATATTGGACCGAACGTATTGAAGCTCATTATAGAGTTTCCATTATCACTTTCAATAATATAAATACTGCCAGTAATACATGTAACCGCGATGTATTGATATTTGCAGGGTACTCGCTCGGATAAAGAATTTCCAAAAGCAAAAGGAGTAGAGTAAATATTCGCTTCTAGTTCTTTCTTCCAAGTTAAATGCAATGATTCGTTAAGTACTTGAAAACAGTAAACATTTTTATCGTAACATCCAAAGGTGATTTTGCAATCAGCGGAATAGTCAATGATCGTAACTGATGAAAATACATTATTGCTTGTATGATATTCACATATCTGAAAGAAAAAATCAGCACGAGATAAATATTTGGAATTGAAATAGTCTTGATAATGATAAAAGATTAACGAACTTTGTAACCAGTGTCCATTTTTATCAGACGCATAACTCCGGTAACATCGATCACAATAAATTCTTCTTTGGTAGGTAATTTCAAAGGGTTAGAAAAAAATGGTTTACCATACGTAGTACTATGTTTAATAGTTCCATTATGGTTGAAAGCAGCAACGGTTCCACCTAGCGTGGTAACAATTATATAATCATCGGTAACTATTGGAGTGGCGTATATAGACGATTTATCTATGTCGTGTTTCCATATTAAAGAGCCAGACTGAAATAGAAAAATATATATCGAAAAAAGCAGTTCGTTGGAAAAATAAGAAATACACAATCGAATAAAATTTCTCATGTCTAACCTCAGATGATAAACAATAAAAATTATGATCATAGGATCCAAAATATAACCGATTTTTGAATAAAGCTGGAGTACTTTTGACTATGTCATCTGTCTGAAAATACCATTGGATGGAATTTTCGTTTATATTGATGCAGTATAATTTTTTATCATAGCAACCTGAAAAAGTAACATTTTTAACAATATTTGTACAAGCATATAGTATTCTGTAAGTTTATCTCGTTGGGGAACCAATGGAAAATGAATTACCAACGTGAGATTGTACTTAAGGGACAATATTATGAGAAGGTGCATAATTTATCCGTCATTAAAATACTAATATCATACCAATGAAGAAAAACTTCCCACAACTCGAGACAGAAGCGGACGATTCAATTCTATCAGGTAAACGCATTTTTAAACAAGGGGTTCCTGATGGAACATTCAACATCACTAGATCACCGGAATGTGAACCGCAAATTACACTCAAATTACTAAAAATAATTACACGTTAATTAACGACTCGTCTGGTTATATCGTAGCCGGGTACTCTTTAAAAAACCAACTCGAAACTTACTCTTCAAAAACCACCACAGAGGGGGAAGCATCTACGCATTTTTCTAGATTATATTTCCAATGGATTTTCAAAGTGGTGGGTCGAACTCCATCTTCAAAAACGTAATGATCTTCAGGGAAATTCTTACCTTTTACTCGAATGCATTTGGCGTAATTAAAAAATTTGAGTTTTTTCGATGAAGATGATGATTGTTCTTCTGCATCTATACGTTTCACCGCCATTTGAGGAATCCTGGTGGCATTATTTTCAGTTTTTCGATATAATCTGCTCTGAATTAATTGAAAGCAACTATCGTAACTTTTATCCAATAACAAAAAAGCTATAAAATCTTCTGGAACTTGACAAAAATTCGCCAAAACAGTGGTGAATTGTAGAGCAAAGATAGAATTTCCACCGCAGGAAATAAAACCTCGATTGGAATCAATAACAGGTTTATTGTTGGTCGTATATTTCTTCCATAAATTTTCAAATTCGCTAGAAAAATTTTGCAATTTGGTCCTCACACTCGAGTATAATTCACGGCAAGATTTTTCACAAATTTTACCTGCGAAATAAATATTTATTCGTAGTAAATCAATTCTTTTGAAAATGATTTTAGTAGAAAATTCTTACCGTGATTGTTTAAAGGAATTTTAGATGTATAAATATCAGAAGGTATCATAACAGACGGTAATTTAGCTCGAAGTAACTTATCTAATTCGTTTGTGTCAAAATTTCCATTTTTTAATTCGATAAATGCTACTATTTTGTTTTCATCTTGAATAAAAACACAGCAGCAATGTTCAATACCCTTTTCTTTCAAAATATGGGCTTCAATTTCAGAAAGATCAACTATATGCCCGAATAATTTAATTCGACGGTCTTTCCTTCCAACGTAATAGTATTTTCCATTTGAAATCTAAAAAAGAAATATTTCATTATGCTTGGTTGATGAGGTTTTTAACGCAGTTTCGAGAAATTTACTTACTTTGACTAAATCTCCAGTTGGTCTGAAAAATAATTCTTCATTTAATATACTGAAATCATCATTTACCACGCATTTTCTACGTTTACTACCTAAAATTTTGAAATTATAAGTAGAATTGTTTCAAAACCTGAGGAGCACGAATAGTCATTCTATCTTACCAATAAATAATTCACCCACGCAATCAGTCTCGTCGCCATTTTCATCTCGAATTTGAAACGTCGTATCAGATAAAGTATTTCCCAATGGCACAGGTTTACTTGGATCTTCAACAAAATAAATCGAAGCCCAACACGATACTTCGGTGATGCCATAAATATTGAATATTTTCACGTTTTTCAATGATGACCACGTTCGAAAATCTAGCACAGGAAAATGTTCGCCGCCTAATATCAAAATCCTCAAATTACTTCGCTCTATTTGTTTGGGAAAACTTTTTATAAAAAGTGATGGAGTAGTGTACCATATAGTTACACGAGTAAAAATATTTAGTAAAAATTTCGAATCAAATTGTATTTTGCGAGATGGAAACAAAATCGAAGCACCGGTATAAAAAGCTAAAAATAAATCAACGATACAAGGATCAAACGTTAAAGGAGTAGTTAAATACATGATATCTTCTGGAACCATTTCAAAAATCTCTCTGCAACAATAAATCATATTCAATTGTAACTGATAATTGTATCAATCAAATGTATGCACGTATTAGAGATCTGGTTTCAAATTGAACGTACTTCAAGTCAACAATATTAGGAACGATAGAATTGTGCGGAACTTTGATAATTTTTGGTTCACCAGTAGATCCAGAAGACATCACAGCGAAGGCGAATTGGTATTCTGTACGAGAATATTCATCTTCACAGTTATTTACATGAATACAATAATACGATTCTAAAATTTTGAACGTTTCCAGTAATTTGAACGAAGTAAATGAGTTGGAATTCTCGACGAAATGCTGCTCCCCTATAAGCCATCGTATTTTTAAATTTTGAACAATTTTGAGCACGTATGAAGATGATGTATCAAGAAACACAAATGCATTTTTTGTATCCATAATTCTGTAAAACGAACGTTTACATCCAGATTAACTGCGTACTTACTGCACAAATAGATTCAACTTACCCTATTAAAAGAGCTACGATTTCTGTGGATAGACCATATCCAGTAATTCCAATAAATTGATTTCTCAATTGAGAAATTCCACATTTTTTCAAGACTGAAATGATTTGCTCGACAAGAGTTTTCATGTGACCATAGCTAACACATTTTTGTGAATGTTCGGAAACATAAACAATGCACGGCTTGTCGCTGAACCGTTGGGAAGTATCATGAAAAATTTCATTTAAAAGACTACTGCTCATAATTAAAATATATTAATCAGCATTTGTTCGTAGAAAATTTATCACTGTAATTTCGAACGGCATGTTTTGGATATTTGATAAGAATGATAAGAGAGTGCGAGAGAGACAGAATGACGCATCGTCAGGTCATTGGTCGTGTTGTTGTTGTCATTTCGAGGATACGGGGTCAATGCTCCAGTCATACTGTTTTGTTTTCTTGTTAGGCTCCAATTTTGAAACTATTTTTGACTTTTTGTAATACCTTATTTAATGCAAGTACAACCACGTATTATACCTTCTACTTTTTTGATTCATATACCCGTTTAAATAAGTACTATACTCTGTCTCAGTTAAGAATGGAAATTTTATAACAAGGTTGGTGGGATACAAGGGGGAAAGAAATGGTAGCTGTTCACACAATGGTGGCAAAAAAATCAATCTTGGTAGAACAGAATAAAAAACCAAAGATGTGATATCCCTCATTCCTGCTTATTGTTTGAAAAGAAGCATTAGGTACGTTTTATTTTCACGGATTTTTAGAAAATCTGAATTTTGCACACTTTTAAAATTCTCATTTTTTCGATCATGTTATCAGTTTTCTAAAGTAAAAATACTTCTTCGTTTTGAAAATCCAAAATCCATTTCAAAAATCTACTCTGCTAGTGGCATTTTGTTTGGATTCTGGTTTTTGAAATTTAGCATCTGGATAATCCGAACACAGATTTTGCAGAATCCGTGTAAATAAAATATATCTAATACATACTTAGGCAATTATGTATTATTTCATAAAAATCTCTTGCTCACTCAAATAAACAGTCAGTTAATAATGATGTTAAAAACCACTTGAAACTCAAAATTATTCACAGGTAAACGTTTTCATTTTTTCAACAGTACACGAGAAATTAAAAAAAACTATAATAAATTAAAATTTTACAAAAAGAAATTAAATAATAAAAAAAATGAAAATATTGGTTAAAACGTAGGTAATAATAAAACCGTACATTTGAATACAACAGTTATTATTAATAAATAAAAATACGAAAATGATAAAAAAAATTCTCATTTTAAATCTACCAAACGAAAATAATTACCACATAAATAACTACCGTCAAAAACATAAAATTATAACTCAAAATATAAACATAATAGACAAAAATATCACTTATTTTTAATTCAGTCTTTATAAAATTCATTTAAAATTATGCGAAATTAACATTACTTCATCAAAGTTCTAGAAATATCTTTTAATAAAAAGTATATACATAATAAGGTAATACATTCAAATAAGGCAACTTCTCAGCTTTTAAAAAGCGTATAAAGGAAATGCAAATTATAAAATATTTAAGGCCACTTCAAAACAAATGCAGGCACATTTTTAAAATTTAAAAAATGAAAAAAAAAATGTAAAAATTAAATCAATCCGAAACACATTAGAAATTAAAGTTAGAAAACAGCACCGTTAATACACGAAAGTATTTTTCAAACCTACCTAATGTGAGATTAGGCAACGAAAATTCATAAAGAAAATTGCTACGCTAAATGTGCCAACGATGAAAACGAATAAATGAAAATCGATGCAAAAAAAAAGTTTATGAGATCTTTGATTCAGTAATACTATTAAAAAAAATGTATATCGAGTGTTTCGTAATTACTATCAAAGTAAAATGAGATCTAATATGATTATCTATTACATTTCATCTAAAAGAATTATCGTTGAACAGCCAATTCTTGAGGAAAAAAACACTACTAAAAATAAAACATTAATTATTTCAACTCAAAAACATTTCTAATGCTTGAGAATGAAGAAAAATTAAACTTTTCACTAAAACTTCAATTGCTTCAAGTCTTCTTATAGAAATTTTGCTTTTAAAAAACACACTAATGTTAATGTATTGACATTTATGCACTTTTCCTCGGGAAGAAAACAAGGATCACAAGGTAAAATATACATTCAAAAGATAGTGATGTAATTGAAAAATGATACAATTTATTGTTACTACGAGTTGATAAGCTTATAAAACCTTGTATGATTTGTATGGATCCTTGAGCGCATTAAATTCTGTAAAATAAAAAAAAAAACAATGAGAAATAGGAAATACAAAACTCAAAGAGTTCAAAATTCCATACAATCTTCGAAAACATACGCTTACCTCTTATATTCTGCATTGTGATATAAGGCATGAAATCGCTCTTATATAAAACATTCACATCAAGATTTTTATTTTTTAACGCTGATCGTATTTCATTCAAACTTTTTTCCGGAACGGCCCATGTATGAAAATCTCCAACGTGTTTTAATTGCTTACACTCCAAGATGAATTTCAGCACGGTTTGTTGCTTGAACTGTAAAATCATTCATTACTACCATTCATGGCAAAATAAAAAAGTAAATTGAAACTTACGATTTGATGTTCGGAACTATTGAGTGTGAAATATTTCAACGTATTGAAACATGCAGGTTTTTTTTTTATTAAATCTTTTAGCCAGTTATTGTTGAATTCATTGGTATAATGTGGAAAATATTCTCTATGATAAGCGAGTTCAACCTGCAAATTAATTAAAGATAAAGCAATAAATAATCGTACAGTGATCCAAAAGTAATGAAAATATTCAGTAGAAAAACGATGCAATGTTTTTAAAACATAATACTTGCGTGTACGGTATACGTATTCATTTAGGGGGTTGATAACAAATCAGAATACTTACTTCGAAATGTTCTAAATTAGGAGTATTATCAAATATCCACTCAAGAACATCAACTTCTGCAGCTTTAATACGAGCTTTGATTAAACACGAAGCTTGAATTTCTTTTACAGTATTTTCTAGAGTTACCGCACCATTTATTTCAATCAAATTGGGACAACATTCTAAAATTCTAGGGAGATCGAAATATCCAGCCTACAATGCAAAAAAAATTAACAACTATAAAATAATATAGGCCTAAATTTTACCAGTTTTTTACCTGATCTCTCAGGGTGATTTTTTTAAGTTGCTTTCCACTCGATGAAAGAAAATTGAAAAAAACATCTTCGTAGTGTTTGAAATCGAAATCTATGATTATTTCGCTTAATTTTGTGAATCTCGTTACCAGCTGTAAATGCATACTTCTTGTATAAATTAAAGATAAATTAGGCAATACAGCTGATAAATGCTGCAGCTTAGAATCCGTTAAATGCGTATCCCATAATTCGGTCAAATTTAATTTGAGTTTTTCTTGAGTTAATCGAGATAAAAATACAATATTATCGCCAACGCTCCTGTAAAGAAAGGAAAATACTACCGTTATTGAGTATAAATATGTAGGTAAAGTACTACGTTTCGCATGAACCATTATACAACACTTACCGAAAGTAAATAAACCCTCCTAAGGTTTTCAAATTTCGAATAAAAATTAGCAACATTAATACAGCAATATCCGAAGTATTTGTGTCTTGTATTCTAATGTCATATAATGTGAAACAACATGGATTTAAGTTCTCCGGTTGCATTGAAATCATATCCAATAATAGTTGAGGAGTGTGAGTATCTCCTTCGCCAATATCGGGAATGCAATCTGGATTCTAAAAGGCACATTCAATATTTTATGTCGAAAACGATTAGTAAAAAGTAGTAAAAAGCGAACATAGGCTTACCTTAAGGCACAAATATTTACATCCATTATCATTTACGGACCATGAATTAGTCACATCGAGTTTTGTCAAATGTGTACAATTTTGTCCCAATAATTTGAGTATTTCGTTATCGCAACAAGTTTCTAAAACTAAAACCGTTAAATTTTTTGCTAATCCCTTTACTAATAATGAATAAAACAGTTTATTCGCCTTTGAAACTGTTTCCTCTTCTTTATTTTTAGGGCGATCGTAAACAACCTGTAAAAAAATACCATTGAAAAAATGATACTTCAAAACAAAGATGCCAACGAACTGGAAGATACCTTGATGTATAAAGATTTCAATCCAGTACATTCTCTATTTCTCAAATGATGTATTAAGGTTGAATAATGGTCAGCTAACAGATATCCGGTTCCTGAAACGGGACATAGATAACCGAAGCTTGAATCTATCAGTAGATTAATTAACTGAAGTAAGACGTGAATGCGATTTCTGAAAAAAACGGAAAAAATATTGAATTTAACAGAAAAATTCTCATTGTTAGTGAAACAATTATTACTTGTCTTTAAGGACAGCTAATTTTAAAATATGTTCTCGAATTCCGCCGTGAAGATTTGTGACGAAGTGTTTTCTTATACGTTCAAGTGTTTTTGAATCTATGCCGTTCGATACCACTTCGTAAAGATTTTCAAAGATGCAGTTCAAACACTGGAAGTATAACGAATGTACTTGTTTTATACGAGGCATCTTTTTCTTAGCATGAAATACTTGGAATGATCAAGTTGATGATCTATAAAGAAAAAAAAACAGGTGTATTTTTATTAAATAGAGAAGAAAAGTTGAAAGTTTGTAAGCAAAGCACATGCCGCATTCAAGACAAAGATCTAGTACTTCTTTGTAAGAAAGAAAAACAGGTCATTAAAAATTTGATCAAAGCAGTAAAATAAAATTTCAAAAGATAATTAAATGGATTTTTTTAACTCACTTCATGAACGAATAGTTATCGAGGTTAGGTTTTGATTAAATAATTATTAATCATATTATGAGTTTCATTGCGCAGAAAAGAGTTAAATATTAGTTCGAAAAAATAAGTAAATTGGTCAATGAAACTTGTAAATAATCTGCCAGCTGATCGCAAGTTTTGCCACCTCAAAGAAAAAAGTTGAAGATAGAACTACGTTATCACTAAATGCCTGCTTTTGTTATTTGTGAATCATTTAGACTAAATATACATTATATCAGGTTAATTTTTACGATGAGGTGAATCTGTAAGAAATCACGTATTAGAAATACTGTTTTGTTCATTTGAGTAATAAGTATACTTTCACCAAAATCATGACTTACGTTATTGTTTCACATACTTATAAGTTGATAATGTACAATACTTCTCAAAAAAAAAACTTAAAGTATCTCAATAAAGAAATATTGTAATCATGAAATCATTTATTCAATTTCATAACAACTGGTCACAATATACAGATATTTACACCACACATAATACATACAAAACGTTGACTAACAGTTAACTTCAAGCCATTGGGTCAAAATCTCTGCTTCGTTTCATGTAATAAGCTTCCATTTCTTCTTCGGAAGGTTTCTTGATTTCGTACATGCTATTGTACTTCCTTTTTCTGTCATCAGTTTCTATGTATTTCGACTTATCTTCCTTTAGCAAAGCCTATAGAAATCAGTCAAGTGATTAAAAATAATCTCATTACAAAGAAAATGCTGATCAAAAAACTTATTTACCGCTTTCAATTTTTTGTCATCGATTCCTTCATCTGATTTATCATCTTTCTTCTTCTTGATTTTTTTCGTCTTCTTCTTTTTCTTCTTCTTTTTACTACTATCTTCTTCAGACTATAACAACAGCAATAATTAATTTGAAAGGTTTTGAAAATGAATCACTTAAAAATTCGTTACGTACATCTAATGCAGATGATGTAGAAGACGACGAAGACGATGATGAACCTGAAGATGATGATGATGAAGACGATGACGACGACGATGGTGATTCACTAGAAGGCTTCGTTTCTTTTTTCGAAAAAGCTGATGTGGTTGAAGCAGAGATAGCAGGGGCATTTTTACCAGCTTCTCCGGTACAGTAGGAATTTTTGATCAAACTGTGACAGCATTTGTAGCCCCATTCACCATTCGACCAAAAGGAACCCCAGATTGAAGTATGGTTAAGAGGATGAACATCCTCTTCGTATCTCGAGATAACTTTTTGTTTCTCTTCGCCCTTAATTTAATAAAAAATTATACAATAATAATTACATAATCGAAAACATGGTAGAGTATAAGTGTTCCTTAGTAAAAAAAATTACTCACTTTTACTAATTTACCATATCTAGTGTATTCTCTATAGTCCTCAGTTTGGGCCAACAGCAATTCTTTGGGAGGTACTTTCAAGTGCTCTTCGCCACCGTATTTTTCCAATACCTTTTCTTGCACTCTATGCTTGAATTCGTTTTTCTTTTCTTCATATTCCTTCTTGAGAAGCTCCAGTTTAGTTGGTTCTGCTAATAAATGCACGTCAACACCTTTTTCGTAAGCTTCCCAAGCGAATAATTGAGCTGTCGCATGTTTTTGTGTGTCGCCAGTAAAACGAACAAAATTTTCGCCAGCGTAGTCCACTCTGTGAATATGTTAAGATTTAAATACACATAATTTACTTCATGTCAAAGGTAGGTTAATTACATACTCTTCAGCATCTTTGCCTATATGAGGATTATCTCTCATAGATCTTGTCTTAGGATCATAGAAGGCAGAACTGGGATCCAGATTACGAAGATATTTAGCTGTATCTTCTCTTATTCTTAAGTTACGCACTGTGATTCTTTGTTTACTGTCTACTTTTGTACCCGGCATATCGAAATCGTCGACATATTTATCTTCGTCTTCCTCTTCTTCATCAACTTCCTTCTCTTCGTTATTTTCTCCCTGCGTTAAAATAAACATCAATTAGTATACGAAAACGAAATTACGAAAATCATTTTCAAATTGCACGTACTTCTTCCGTTTCTTTATTGAGTTTCTCAGCTCTAAGTTCTCGTTTCTTCTCTTCAACCTTTTGATAGTAATCGACGTCCGTTTTATGTTGCGCAGGGTTGTATCCGGCCCATCGATCTCGTTTTCCGTCGTAACTCTGGTTCAATACAGGTTGAATAAACTCATCGGGCGCTATTTGAGCATTGGTAAACTTAGCTTGTCTTGCTCTCGGTCTTTCCATGCAGTCTTTACGTTTATGAGTCATAGCGCCGCAATTTTCGCATGCACCTTTACGCCATTTTTTAGCTTTTGATTCCTATTGAAACAAATACAAAACGATTAAATACAGGCTAAAATTCTTCTAATTACCGCGAATGCTACATACTTCGTTTACACCGCGTTTATACCATTCATCAATTCCAGCGTATTTAGGTACATGATCAGGTTGGATACGTTGATGTTTGAGTGTTGGTCCTTTTGCACCGTAGTACCATGGAGTAGAAGAAATATACTGAGGGATATGGGGATTGATATCTTTTCCTTCCTCATCGACGGCAGCTGGAGCTGTACCCGCCTAAAACACCAAATATAAATTAATCCTGAATAAGGAATTGCAATAAATGTATTTCGGAGATATATCGCAAATATACTTTTCGAGCTTCTTCTAATTCTTTAGCTTTCCTCCAGTCTTCGCGTGATTTCTTTTTAGGTTCATCATCTGCGATTTCGGATTTAGATTTGATAACTTCAGATACAATTACGTTCTTTTGGAATGATGCCATCTTTTGAAATTTCTATTGGATTTTCAGACGAAACAAGCACAGAAATCATACATTTTCATTCATTTAATTGATTAATTTCACTTTTTTGAAATGCATTAAATACATATTTCTTGTAAATTCTCTTATCACATTATCACTTCTTTTTCGTAACTCGTGATCTCGCTTCTGAGACTTGTACCTTCACCACATCATGAAATACAGTCCGTCTATACAAAAAAATAGTCTTCGAAATGCCAGAAAAAATGAGTAAAAAAGAGAATTGACATGGGATTGTGACGTAATTTGATGATTCATTTTCAAAATAGTTTAAATTTTGAGAACCAATTGTTGTTTTGTTATCAAAATTTTGGCAATTTGATAATAATTTTTTGTTATTTTCAATTTTTTTCATTTTTCATGTGAATATTAATTATTATTTAATTAGTTATTAAATATCGTAAATATGAACGTGATTACAGCAGTAAAGAATTATATATCGAAAATGACGGAAGAGAGTGGGCCCGGTATGAAAGTACTTCTCATGGATAAAGAAACTGTAAAGTATTATTTACTTGCGTATATGAACTTGAAATAATTTAGCAGATGTTTTACAATAAATCAAAAAAATTGTATCATGATTTTGTTTTGCAGACTAGTATTGTTAGTATGGTTTACAGCCAATCTGAAATTCTTCAAAGGGAAATATATTTATTCGAAAGAATCGACATGATCGCGGATAGCGAAACAATGAAACATCTCAAATGTATTGTGTTTCTTCGACCTACTAGAGAAAATATCACATTGTTATCCAGAGAATTACGAAATCCTCGATATGGAGTCTATTATATATGTAAGTTCAACATTTACCACATTGTACTGATGTGTTATTTATTATTTGCGATATTTCCAGATATGAGTAACATCATCGCTAAAGCTGACATAAAAGTTTTAGCTGAAAATGACGAGCAAGAGGTTGTTCGAGAATTAGAAGAATTTTTTGCAGATTATTTAGCTGTTTCTCCTCATTTATTTTCTTTTAACATTCCAGTTTGCGTACAAGGTAAATTGAAATGAACAAATGATTAACTTTTTTATGGCATAACTAATGGTAATGATAATTATCAGGAAATAGCTGGGATCCTGTTCAACTTCAACGTTGTATGCAAGGATTAACAGCTGTTTTATTATCGTTGGAAAAAGTACCAGTCATTCGTTATCAAGGATTTTCCGAACTTGCTCGAAGATTGGCTGAAAAAGTCAATGTAATTTACAAAATTTATGATTCGCTCGTATTTTTTCGAATACTTCATTTTTCTTATTAAAATTTCAGGACGTAATTCACAAAGAAGATTCGCTGTTTAGTTTCAGAAATGACGCTCCTACCGTCTTACTTATTTTAGACAGGCGAGAAGATCCAATCACTCCTTTACTTACGCAGGTAAAAATCATCATACGTATATTATTATCTGATCTTCGTAGTAATTTTATTAATTTTTTAATTCGTGCAGTGGACATATCAAGCCATGGTTCATGAACTTTTTACTATTAACAATAATAGAGTGGATTTGCGTCATGTTGAAGGTATATCCAAAGAGTTGCAAGAGGTATTATTATCACCTCTTCAAGATGAATTTTATGCACAAGTACGTATAACTGTTTTAAGATTAATAATCAATTCAAGTGTACGGCTTGAAATAACATTTCGTTTTCTGATTTCAGAACATGTTCAGAAACTATGGAGAAATAGGACAAACTATTAAAGGTCTTATGGACGAATACCAAGTGAAAGCAAAAAGTCACCAAAAATTAGAAAGTATCGGAGATATGAAAAATTTTATAGAAAATTATCCTCAGTTTAAGGTATTAAAATATCGAACTCGCTACCTATCCATTTATAACTGTTTTCATTCGCGAATATCTTATTATTACAGAAAATGTCCGGTACCGTAGCGAAACACGTTACTATTGTAGGTGAATTATCAAATGCTGTAGGAAAACATCATTTATTAGAAGTATCCGAAATAGAACAACAGATCACCTGTCAAAATCAACACGCGCAGCAATTACAAGTTCGTCGATGATATTTTTCGTAACTTTAGATGGAATAGAAATGATATATTTAATCGGTATAATGTCTCGATCTGTTAGAAAATTAAGACTATTTTATCCGCTGGTAAAATTCGTCACGAAGAAGCGGCTAAATTAGTAATGTTATATGCTTTGAGATACGGTACACACCCGAATAACCATATCAATGGATTATTAACTATGTTGTCCAATGAATTAGGCGTTCCTCAACGTTGGATTCAGGTAATGGATCTTGATTATTCGTTTTATTAGTAAGGTGCGCGTAGAAAATAATTTTTTTTCGTGTACAGCTAATCCATAAAGTTATCGAATACGGTAGTAAACAATCTCATTTGAATGATAATTTTGGTACGCAAGAAGCAGTTATACAAATTACCAAACGTATTTTCAAAGTAAGTTCAGAATGGAATAAATTATATTCTGTGTATCGAGTACGACTAAGAATTTTTTTATTTTAGGATTTACAAGGGGTTGAAAATATTTACACACAACATACCCCGTTGTTGAAAGAAACAGTGGAAGATCTTCTCAGAGGTAGACTTAAGGATAACAATTTTCCGTTTCTAAATACTTTCAACATTCCTAATACCAGGTAAACTAGTAAGTAATTTTTTCTCCAACGTAAAATTTGACATTAATAGCGAAGATTTTTTTTCCCACAGACCTTCCGATATTATTGTATTTATTGTTGGTGGCATTACCTATGAAGAATCCTTAGCAATACATCAGTTGAATTGTACATTCCCTAATGCTAGAATAATCTTGGGTGGATCAACGATACATAATTCGACTTCATTTTTAAAAGAAGTAGAATCAGCGATCGTTGATACTCCACAAACTAGCTCTAGATCTCATATTCTTCGTAATATAAAACGTTCCTAATATTTATGATTTAGCCGTCGTATTAAGTATCTAAATAGTAAACCTATACCACGCTGTTTTATGAACAATCTTTTAGCCTCAATTAGTCATAACTATTTTTATTTTCGCTTTGTTATTATTTGTTTTTTCGCCTTTTGTATACGTATCAAATACAGTTTTCTCCTTAGTGTTGCCTTTTTAACACAGTGAAGTTGAAAAGTTTATTAAAAATGAAAATGTTTGCTGCGCAGTTTGAATGCTAACAAATCTGATTTTTAATGCACCAAATCGAACCTATAAATCGTTTAATTAATTATTATTTAGGTAGGTAAGTATCGCCTACTTTTAATGAAAACTAAAAAAATATAATCGGTGTAGTATTCTTGTTTACATCCTACTGCCTATGATTTAGTTTTAGAAGTGAAGTAAGTACTTTTTATCCAGCTGTGTAGCACAGTAAACATAAACAAGCGTCAATTATGAACATAAATCACACTAAACGCATCACCTACACAAATTAACTTCTTAAAATATCGTCGTTTGTATTTTAAATGCTGCAAAAGCCATATCACATAATGCATTCACCTCTAAGATTATTTTCATTTGTTTTCGAGTCTGTAACTTCGTATTTAACGTTGAGTTCTTTTTGGCATACGTAACATGCGAAGTTCACGATTGTTTAGATAACAATAGATGAAAGAAAATGTATCAAGATGTCATTCTTTTACTGCTGCTCGCTTTTATTTAAACACAAAGATACACGCAGTTTGTATTACTGGATGCTATATTTAGGCTCTTTACTCCCAAATATCACTTAACTGGTCGTTAAAACTTAAAAGTGTAACACCCTCGCTTCATTGTTTCTTTATTCTCATCTAGTCATATGCACATGGTTAACTAGAAACACGTAAAATCATGAAGGAATTGTTCGAACGGTCGATTATAAAAGTGCGTTTCGTATTTTCGTTTTCGTTTCATTTTAATCGAGTTATTTTACTTTTTAAAAAATAATTTTCGACATTTTTAACAAATAAAATGTGATTTGTGATTATAAATTCGTTAGCATGGATTTTATCGTTAATTTTTTTCCATTTTTAGCATTTTTTCTCATTTATTCCGGTGAGTGTTTCTTTTTTGATAGTTTAGCATTGAGTAAGTTGAGTATTTTTTAATTAAGTTACGCAATTGAAATATGTAATAATTTCTCCAGCTTACGTTAATTTATTGGAAGTTGATGTGCAAATTTCGGAGAATGTTGAAGCCGGAGGAAATGCTACTTTACGTTGCTTATTTAATTGCGACCTCAAAGACATTGTTACCCTAAAATGGTACAGAGGGAATCGCGAGTTTTATCGATATATGCCTAGTACTTATCCGTCAATTAGCGTGTTTCCTTTTTCAGTCGGTGGATTAGATGTAGACGTGAGTACGATAATTTTTCATTTCTCTTCATTAAATCATCTTCGTAAAATATTCCCTCAACGTCTAATAAAAATATGGCTATGGCTCATGCTGTGTAATATCTCAATTACGTAGATAGATACAGTAAATAAATGAGTTCTAACCAAGTGTAAATGTTGCTCAAGCTGGTATTTTAATTATCTCTCGCCAAGTTATTCTATGAGTTAATTTTTAACTCTTTCGATTTTTTTTTCTTCAAAATTTAGCAACGAAATTCCAATGCCACCCAAGTTACCTTACGCAACGTATCCGTAATTTTATCGGGCCAATTTACTTGCGAAGTTACCGCTGGACAAAATTTAACTACTGTGTCCGCTTACTCTTTTCTTTACGTTTATGGTGAGTGCGTCGAAGTAAGCTATATCAGTGCTTTGCATTTTACATATATGTAACTTTAAAATAAGTCTCATCTAATTAAACCGCTATTAATTAGTTATTACTAAATAAAAAATTGTTTTTGATAAGAAGAAGAACTCGTTTACAAGCGTTTTTAATCAAGCACCGCTTAATTAATTCGCGAGTAAAATAATGTATTTTCATCTGCTTAAATTAAGTGCAATTAAAAACACATTTATAAATTACCATATCACATAAATGCGATAATAGGCATAAGTATAGGCTACGTTTGTTTATGCACGTGCACTTATTAATCAATTATTATTTTAAATAAGCTAATAAGCGTAGCATCTTGTGTGTGCGAATGAGTGTAACAATAGTCTCTGATGTAAGCATCTCTATTTGTATAATAGAGGATAATTCGATTCAAGATTTTTTTTCATGTAGATCCTGTAGTGTTCGTGAAACCGATTATTCAATATGATCAGAATTTAGAAAAGGTGATATGTTCCGGTTTCCAAGTTCGAAACCATGTTGTTAAGAAATTTTCGACGGTATTCTATGTCGATAATGATAAGGTATGTATTTATTTATTACTTATTTAACTAAATTGTTGGGGGTAAGTGAAACATTTTATTATTGTGAATCACATTTTGCTCTGTATTGCAGATTAGCCAAAGCAAAGTAATATACGAAAATAATAATACGGCAATATTAAATATGAGAAATTTATCAGACTGGAACAACGGAAAATCAAAAGTAATCCGTTGTGAAGTTGATTTACCAGGTACTACTCCCACAAGTAGCGATGAAATAATCATACAGATTGATACAAGTGAGTTTAAATAAACTTTTACTCTATTCAGTATAGCTATGAAATTTAAAATTAAAAGTTTCAACTTATGAGATATTAATATCAGATATATGTTGGAAAAAGGACGGTGATTTTAAAAATTGTGACCATAATAGTAGCTTAAGAAAGGTCATTAAAGAGGTTAAAAACAAGAATGCAGAAAATATGACGAATTTTTCAAGTTTCAAACCACGAAATTTGCGTTTGCTTGATTTTGGGTTGATACAAAATATTTAAGTAAAAAGGAAGATCTTAAAAATATCTATGTGTATAATTGTATTTAAAATTCTACTGGAGGCTTCAAAACGGTCAAAAGAGGTTGAAAATGAGTTCGAGGAGAGTGATTGATATTGATTATTAGGAATTTACTCCTTGCTCCTCTTTTTTTTCTTTTTAATTCATTGTCTAGAATTTTAACATTTTCATTTTTTCCCCTGTATTTAAATACATTTCTGGGAAACTTTTACTAACCCCTCTCTAGGAATCTAAATCAATTTGGCTGGATGAAAATTTGGTTACAGAAGTTTTTTGACAAACTGTTTAGATTGATTGGAGTTTCATTCAAATCGAAACCGCGAATTGAGCTGGTTTAATCGTGAAAGAAAAATCTAAAATTCTGTCTATGGACAGCTAACTTTTTATTCACTTATTATTTTATTAAATAAGATATAAGAGACTCATATTTTTCATTGTTTCTGGCTCTTGCTTCGTAGCTAAGTGTTTCATCTTCATGGGTTTTATATTTCAATTCCGTATAGTCGAGTCTTGCATTTTCATGAGTTTTTGCTCCAGTTTCACATCACAATACAACAATATTTTACCTGGTTTTGCACCAGAGCTCTCAGATTAAATCTCAAAAAGTTTCTTCAGCGTATAAAATTAATAAGAAAAAAAAAGAAATATTAATTTGTTTAATTGAAAATTTGTATGCTTCAGTATCTATCCAATATTTTTCATTGGCGGAGTTAGGTCCAAATTTTGAAAAGGCTCAAGTCCTTCTAAAAAAAAAATGCCGTTTCGCCATTTTTAGTCGTACAAACTATCATTTATTATATTTTCATAAAAACATGAAGGGGCTAGCTCAATTGGGAGTGGTGGTGCTTTACTCCCCTCACCTCCGCCTATACTCTTATAAGACTACAAACTCTAGATGAGGTGGTTCCGGAGCCGGACCATGTTCAATCAGAATGTCGAGCTCTACCTTCTGAACCAAGCTTCTAAGAGTTGAAGCTTCAAAGAGAGAGTATTTCAATTCTAAATATCAGTTAGGCTCTGGCTTCGGAGCAGTTCATAGAATGCCTTGCTTATAATCATAGCATATGAGTATAGTTGCATGAGAAAGTAATTTATTCTTTTCTGAATTTTTTTTTCCAGATGATTCCAATCATATATTTCCGTCCGCAATTTTACTTTCAATTGGCTATTTTTGTATATATATATATATGTTTAATGAATTATGTGTAAATAATTTTGGATAAGTTTTTTAAACATACGAGCTTAATATTTATTGTGATAATAAACATTATCCGGGGTATAGTAGATTTACTTATTAGGTACTTATATGATTTGTTAGGAATTTACACCTCAAAATACAAAATTACAAATAAATTGATACAAATATCGTCAATGATGAAATGATGAGTATTTTCTTTTTACCATTGAATAATAAAACAAATAAGTGCAGAGGAAGACTATGGATTTTGATCCAGCAATATTATTTTCCTTTATTTTCGATAGTGTACCGGTGCAAAACGCTGTAGGCTGATCTCAGAAGGGGGGCACTGACCCAGGCCACGTAAAAATTTCCTCTAAACCGACCCATTTTTTCTTACCATTTTAAAATTTTTTTCCAAATTCCTGACGAAAAGAAATAGGTTGTGGTTATTTATGTAATGTAAATCCCACAAATTACAATCAAGTAATTGTACCTTCGAACATGAATCGCATATAATTTTCAAAAGTTATTGAAAATCGCCCAAAAATGAAGGTAAGCGACTTAAGATTTCTTCATTTTAAAAAAAAAGTCAAATGTGATACTGTGCTACAACAGGCAATCATATTTCCGAATTTTCGAAGCTGCCCAAGTAAATTGTAATCATTATAATTTCCTGAAGCCAAAAATTCAACTTTTAATGAGCTTTTTTCGAATTTTGAAACGCATTGTTTTCTGATAGGCTCCAAAAAAGTCCCCCCCCCCTCAAATCAATCTTTAACCAATCTGGTTCAAGCTTGGCCCTTTGTGCCCTTGTAAAAAAAAGCTAGATCCACCTATGTAACGCACTTTGTAATCTTTCTTACATTTTAAAATGTTGAACTTTGTGTGACAAGATGAACATCTTTTGTGAAAACAGCTACCTGTACCTAATTCATTTAATTATAATATTTTACGAAACAAATTATAACAATATATTATTTCTCAGTGACATTGTCTTTGAGAAAAATATATTTTCAAAAAGTAAGTAGACGATTTGGCAAACATCCATTCTTTTCAGAGTGACTCGTTAAGACAGCAGTTAAGAATTGTCATTGTTAATTAAGTATTTAAACGATCTTTTTATAGAAATACTTACTAAATTATAAACGAAAGTAAAAATGTCTGTGAAAAGGTTTAATAATATTTTGTTTTTCAAGCTACATACTAGGTGAATTTTTAGGTACTATACGTTTACATGCTGTAGATACTAAATTTAATTGATGGATTTAAATAATTTTCAAAAATGTGAAGCTCTACGTGGAGCTGATGTATCTGAAGTCTATTTTAGTGGAACAAAAATGCACACCTTATCTACATTTAAAATATCCTTTTATTAATTTTTTTCAGAAAAGGAAATTCGTGATCAATAACACAAAGAAAAGAAAATTGCTCTAAAGTATTCTAATTATACATCGATTCGAGTATGGTACCTATTTATGCAAGTGTATAACTTAGTTAAAGCAACAAAACATTATAAAAGTGATGTAATGAAAATGATAGATAAAACAGGGTTCTTAGAATCAAACAATTATTATAACACGTGTGGCGATTTTTTTAAATTTAAATAAATACTTTTAATACGATATACATTGATAAAAAGCATTTAATGAACCACAACGAGCAATATTTCATTTGTTGACCGTTTACGTCAATATGCATTCCCAGTGCATAATATTCGTTAGCATTGTGATAAATTAGAAATTACATCGTGGGTACAATGAAAAAAATCTGAAAAATTTAACATCATTGTTCAATGATAATTTAAACCAAAGTTCGATTAGTTGTAGTAATTGACACCATAAAGAATATTTTACTTGTTGGTGTTACAAGAATCAATACAGGTATATTTAATGCGGCTAGTAAATTATAGAGTTAACTCATGAATGTTTGCGGTTATACAGAAGCCGTTCACGTGTGCGCCTCAATAAGCACACGATCGCAATCTTAATTTTATTTACATACGCTCATAGTCATAGATGCTTAACACCGATGAACTTTCTATTTAACACATCAATAGAGTTTATTTACGATTCATAAATAGGCTCATCACATACACGTGAGTTTATTCTTACATCTGCTTATATCATATATCTATATGTATTTTATAATCGTCTTGTATTCATTTAAATAATTTTATTATATTGAGTTTTTCGTTTTAAATTTTTCATACTATACCATTAATTGTTTGTACATGTTTTCCAATTTGTAGATCCAATTATTATTGATTCTGTGATTAATTCATCAGCTTTGTTTAATCTAACTAGATAATTATTATTCTGATAAAACGTTATTCGAATTTTGCTGATTTTACTAAAAAAAACTATCAATTTTTGTACGTAAGTACCTGAAATACGCAGATGCCTTGAACATTCAATATAGGCAAATTATTTCACGTGTACATCGTTCTTATTGCGGACAAGTGGAGAACGGTCTGTAGCAATGTTGAAATTGAAAGAAATCGAGGAAGGAGGACTGTTGAAATTGAAGTGATACGATTATCGTAATTTTAAAAATAACGATGATTCTTTTAATTGAAATTATATTGTTACAGTTTAACAATACATCATCACGATTATTTCTAAATCGAATACTAAATGGTACGAAAAATAAAACAGATGTTATTTGCATTGTTGATGACAAACACTCGCGTTTTTGATACATTATCAACAAATTCGGCGCTAAAGGAATTCGCTGGTTAATATCTGCCATAGAAAAAAAAGAAAAAAAACAGCGTTTCGGTATTTTCAATTATTTAATATTAATATACATGTGGTATGTATTACATTCTGATTACAGAGTAAATGTTATCAGCAAATTAAGAATTTTTCAGTATTAATTTATTTTGAGTTGTGATAAAGATATTTGGAAGAACATTGATGTACATTTACTTCAGTAATTGTATTTATTATGAGCCTAGTACTACATTTGTATATACATAGGTGAGGTATACATTGCCTATTTCTAATCAGAACGTACCAGGGTTCCAATATACATAAGCACATTTTTTCTACATTTTATATAATTCAATCAAGTAGATAAATAGGAATAAAAAACCACATTAAATCATCACACAAACCTAAAGTTGAAAATTTAAATTTTATTCGAAATAATAAAATATGATCTGGCATCTGGTATATATTCTTATCTTTCGGAAGATTTCCATTGTGAAAATAAAATTAAAAAAAAAACTAACTAAACCATTATCTTTCAGTTCTCTGTAAACATCCTGCGTAGGTGATTTGCATCCGTTTGATCTGTTCTCTAATACGATAATAATCTGCAACAAATCGATAATGCTCTCTAAAGTAATTTCTATTTTTCTAGGTGCATTATACAGATCTATGCTTATTTATCTGAGAAGAATAAGTCATTTTAAATAAAGAGCTCAAATAATACGTATTTAGAAGATATTTAACGGGTGAATGGATACTTGAAGATAAATACATTTTCTTTAGTATCTATGTAATTTTTGACACTATTCTTCTGCCAGATTTTCATAGAATATACTTGAAACGTGATTTTCTACAATACAGACACTATTCATTGCAAAAAAAATAAAAAAATCAGCCTAATTTTCATGATGAACTGGAGTGGCAATATTTTTTCTTAATGAATTATAGAGGTGTAGCTTGATTTTGGAGATAATAGTTGGACCTCTTCAAAAGGTGCATTTACAGAAATGTAACCAGAGATTTTTTCATTTCAGGGCGGAGAAGAGTAGAAGAAGTTGTAGAAATTTAAACTACAATTACAAAGTTTCCATTTAAATTCTGTGTGTTTTTTTTTTTTTGGTTTTTTGATACAACGATGTTTTTAGCAGGCAAATCAGGTAGTTAACGATTAGTTATTAACAAAAAAATTAAATTTTATTACCTATTGGTGAAAGTAAAAAATTTAAATCTAGCTGTGAGGATCTGAGGAAGTCTTTTAAAATAGTGGTATCATTAAAAAAAAACTCATCTCTAGGAGGGGGGAGGGGGTGGAGCTGAAACAATCAGTAGTCATATTTTCTCGCGAATAATGAAGGAGAGTAAAATTTTGCCAATATTTAAGTATTTGTGTTTGTCTTGCAGCTTATGTTGGTAGCGAAGCATAGTATTGGTATAATTATTCATCTATTCATTTTCAAAGAAAAACTGTTTCAAGAGAGCAAATATCAAACTTATACAAATATCTAATACGTGTAATACAAATATTGCAAAACATGATGATTTTTAAATCACAGACTTTATTCACTATACCATAGTACGTACTTATAATGAGGATACTAACGCCTAAAATTACATTTTCAACTGAAAGTTCACGTTTCGAATCGAATCTTTATTTAAGAAAAAATTTTTCCTGTTTTGAAGATGGTAAATATGTAAATAAGTATGTAGTTTAGTATATTTATATATATGAGGAAACGCCCGTCGAAAAATTGGCCTTCCTCACAACCAGATATGCCTGATATGAGATAAAACACATCAATATTTAATGCAGTAAAAACAAGATATGAATCGTTACTCGCGCGAATATAAATTTATTTTGATGTTTTATTACATTTACTAACCACTGATACACTTACTAAATAATTTGAATTAATGATTCCGCATATTGGTTGGACCATCGAAGATGTATACGAACTATGAATTATGCGGTTGAATTAAAGATTAAAAAAAGAATCTTATCAAGTCTTCACTCTCAAAAGGTCTACTATTTCACCCAAGTAGTAGCTATCAATTTGTTAAAATTACTAGTGTTTTCAATAAGTTGTTGATAACTTGAAGAATTCTCATTTACTCATCTTTCAATAAAAATGTGAAAATATGTATTTTGATTGATAAGTATTTAATTCGTATCTACGTAATCGCGATTGAAACAGCATTAGATCAAAGGGTAAGTTTTGAAAATTTTTTTTTGCACATTTAGTAGATATTTACCAACTTATTTTTATAAAATTATTACAAAATTTTTATTTTTTTTAAATAAACATTTTTTAATAATTTAATAAATAACATTCAATGTATTTTTAATTTAAAAAAAAAATTAACACCATTATTCAAATAGGCATACTACCCTACTTCACATTAATGTATCCCTTCGCAAAGCACCACTAATAAATATCAACCTATATTAATAGCAACAAGTTGTTATCTATGTTTGAATGACGCAAAAAAAAAAACAACATTTACCATCAAAAAAGATCATATTGATTGGTAAACCCTGAACTAGACCTTGAAATTCTTAACAAGTAGAGTTAATCCGCCATCAAAGGGGGTTGTTTATAAATATATTAATACATATATAAATCGTATAGGTGCGGTAATACAATACGTGAATACATAAAGGGAACCGGTTCTATCTACAACTGGTTATAAGGATTCAATATCCTTTTCATTTATTCTCTCGTTCATTTGTACATCATGTAGCCGGTTACGTGTTTATATAAAATGCTTTCTTTTTCACAAATAGTGCATAGCTTGGAATCTACCTATATATGTAGTTTAAGGACATCGGTAAATTGGTAAGTACATACATACCTACTATTCAGCAAATTTTTTCCTGTAATGGTTCTTTAACCTACACGAAAATAACAATGTACTTTTCCCGGTTCTTATATCATAAGTTCGATGCATAAAATCTGCCACCAACCGACGCACTTCCTCGTTACTAAAATTTGTGTCATTGCGTTTGCAAGTGCTCGTCGATGAGAATAATATTATCGGTTAAAAAAAAAATGTTACAGTTTTTATATGGGGCGACCGTATACGTATTAATGAAATATAAATTATAATACTTGGTGTAAGTTTAATAAGAAGTTTAAATATTGCGGTTGGTAGGTTGGTTAGGTATATAATATATATGAGTATAAAATTATTTAATATTCGCTCCAATGATTTGTTACATAAGATTTTCTGCTGTTTTATTCTTTTATCATAATGTACCTACACGAAGGCGAATTGCTCAACAAAAAGATGTAAGGATTTGTTTTATGAATATGTAATAGCGTATTTTAAATACCATATTAAGTAGGTATACCTATATTAAGTACATGAGTAGGTTTACTTTTTCGATAAAATCGCGTAATTCGCGTTAAAAGAAATTAAACTGAAGTAACTACTTAACGACGAATTGCCTACCATTTAATTATTACCTATTCGCTTTCAGTTTTAAAAATTTATCCATCATATTACCACAAGTGTTTGTAGATTGGTAGTCAGCTGATATCAAATGAATAGAAGAATATATTGTTTATATGTATAGCTATCATTTACACACAAAGTTTGGTACATGAAACAGGTAATGTCGCAAAAGTGGCGTAAGGAGGGTAACAAACTTTGATTAGAACGTCAGAAATATGTTGAGACGCTAATTTCTTTTCAACCTATTACAATTTTGTAAAACTTTCAATCTCCTTTCTCTCTAAGTATTTTTTATTTTTTTCAAAAAAATTCAGTAAATCATTCACCACCGACCCACAGAAGCCGGATGTTGTTAGACTACTTCGTAGCAGAAAGGAGTTTTTATCTGCCCCAGATCACTGTTTTGTGCTACAAAATTCTGTGGTATAAAAAATTTATTAACAATATCGAGAATAATTTTTTTATTTCACATTATTCTCGATGAATAAGAAAAATTGAATTTTACCACGTACTCGATGAAAATCGAGTTTACGGCTTGAATGAATTTGATAAGCCATACTTACTTATTCATGCATAGATTTACCTCGTTGAAGAAAAACCCCACGATAAAATTCTTATCAATGATATGAACTTTAGAGGTGGTATGTACCTATCCTATACCTAACTATTTGTCCAAACTTCTAAGGATTGAGAAATATTGTACCGGTATCGATAATAATTTTCCAGATGAAATTTCCATTTAATGATTGATTTAGTATACGTTTAGAAAAATATAAAATATAATTACGTACCTGTAAAGGCTACGGATCTGACATTGATTATATGTATTTACTTGTAGATACGACGTTAAAACGTGGTTAATTGTTGATATAAAAATCATACAGGAGGTGTTAATCCCTTCATAGGTAAGCCTTCGAGTTCAACTTTGATAACGCTTTCCTTTCGTGCAGCTTATCTGTGTGTCCTATGCTGATTACAATTAAATACATATCGATAGATCCTTTTCCGTTTTATACTTTACTACTGTAATTCTTCTAAATAATATGCACGTACTCAACTACAGCTACTTACATAATTAGATGCATCGCCGCATTGAGTTTAACCTTGACCAAATATTTCTGTCGAAAAATTTAGGTACAAGTTTAAGGCCAAAGTTGCGCGCAATACCCGAAACCAACAAAAATGAAAACATCTTCCTTTTAGATATTTAAATGTTATTCATCTTAATACGAAACAGGTAGATAGATAACATGTTAGTTGAATACGTTCGGCGACAAGCGAAATTTTACTAATTAATTAATCAGTTTTTATTAGCCAGGTACGAGGTATATTTTTACAACAAGAATATGTCCCCTATATCAATGAACTTGCCTAGGTCAATATAATACCTATTAAATGATATTTCAATTTCAAAGCAGCATATCCTCGATTAAAGATGTAACCGGACCAAAAAGTTTTAGGTGTAAAATACCTTGAATGACCTTGACACGATTATGAACTATTACTCGGTCAAACGGCAAGCTGATAGTACATATGCGTTCAGAAAAAACTCCAATACATGAAAGTTTATTCGTATTTGTATTATTTAATACAATAGGATGATACTGATCGATATCTATCTAAATCTAAGAACTGCGTGTATACTCTCCTGTTGAGTATTTGTTTAAGTCTACGTAGCATTAGAATACATTGAGTTATCTAGGCTCAGCAAAATTTACGCGACGATGAATAAGCAATGATCTAGAAATAAAAATTCAATTTGAGTATACAGTATTATTGATTGGATTCCTTTAATAAAATAATTGTTACATGAAATTATGCATGTTATTTTGTACGAGACCAGTGGATCTGTGATAAATATTTTATTTACGGAACGTTGTAGGTATTTACCACTTATAGAAAGCAACAGGTTGAATGTGGTGACTTATGAGTGATGATTGATAAACTTGTTGCATTTCTAAATATGTAGATAGTATAAGTAGAGGTACTACTTACTAACTCATGGTCTAGCTAGCCATACTTATCGAAAAACTATTCCTCTCTTATCATTTATTCAAGATAAAACGTTTGGTTTCACAATATTTAATTGATATGGTAACTTTGAATGTGAGTATGGAGTATACCAAATGTAGATTCATGAGATGGATTATTGAAGCATTCGAAAAATATTATTTCGTAAATCATTAATCGGTCTTGACCGTTTCCTTGGTATTGATCCTTGATCCTTCATTTGTGGGTACCTTAGCAATACATCAGCGTAGGTAATTTGTATAGTAAACTAAAGTTTTATCGTTTCCAATTCTTCATCATGTATGGAATATTGTAATAATGTAATGGATAAGTAATAATTGGTAACTAAAAAGTGATAATAATAATTGTTTTTTCTTTATGGTATTGATGAAAAATTATTGAAATCATTGTAAATCTAATGAAAACTGTACAAGATGACCAAGGTAAATTTTTGGGAAAAAATACGGACTAGTTTGTTTTTTTTTGTTCTTTACTGCTCAGTCTGGACTCCGCGTTTACCTGGTAAGCTGGTCCCGATTTGGAATTTTATTTGATTAAGTATACTTGAGTACGTGAACGCGTAGCAGTAATTATTTGGAAATAGATTGATCAGCTGATCACAATCGTAAATTTATTCTGTTTGTGAACTGTCATCAGCAGTATATATAATAGCTAGCTAAATTTGGAAACAAACTGTGCTTCCTTTCCTATATATGAATCTGAGATTTACCATTACGTCAATAACATAACTTACCAGGGCCGTGCAGAGGTAATCCGGACACCAGGGGAACAAGATTCGGCCCCCTCTCCATGAAAAAATTTAAGAGCATAAAAAGTTTTTTAATTCAAAATAAAAAACAAGTCTAGGTCCAGAATTATTATAAAACTGGATTACCTAAATTATTATAAAATTAAAATCATAGGTAACTACATTCTAGCTTTACGGGCTTTTATTTCTGAAAAAGTTTGAATAACTGTATCAAAATTCAATTCACGAGCAAGTGGCGCCTCAATGCTCAAAATCGTTAAATCTGACATCCTCTCTGTTTCTGAACAGGCACGCTAAATATTTTGAATTCAGCCAAGAGTGCTGAACGATCTCTCCCCACTTGCCACTGTGACAGGTAAGGTACAAAATAACTTTAAGGCAACCATTACATTGGGAAAAAT
>FIZR01013445.1:0-79928 GCA_900060175.1 Ferrisia virgata | reverse complement strand
GAATAAATAGTCAAAACATTTGAATGTAAAAAAAAAAAAAAAAAAAAAAAAACGAAAGGGAAAAAAACATTTCTATAAAAATAAATGTCTTCTAAATTTATCAAATTTGAAATGTTGAAAAAATCCTTTATAAGCTAAATTTTCAGTCATCCTCCTCATTTCAGTCAATTTTTTTTTGCATAAAAAGCAAGAAAACGGCATTATCGAAGTAAAAAAATTTCACCGCTTTTTACTCTGAGGAAAAATATCCATAATTCAAAATTTCAACCAAAGTTACCCCTTCTAAGAATAATTTCCTTTAGTCGAAAATTTTCTGTAACTGAAAATTCATGCAAATTGAAAATCAATCGTTCTTATCTTACCTGACTGGTTAAATAATCCCCTAAGCGTGGCATCTCTCCACTAAACCACAGCCAACTCGACGAAGTCATCATCATCTGCGTGACGTGTACGCCTCGCTTGTGTTCTCATTCAGACGCCTTATATTCTGTAGGTAGACAATTTATTTGACACGCACTCACACACCAAATAAATTGTTTATTCGGTACCACGCTAGAGTAGGCAATTTATAAGGCATTTATGTCAAATGAACAATCTACTGGCTTGATGTTGTATTTCGATATATACTTTGATTGTTATGCATTCACTTACATGTTTGACGTACGAGTCATATAGGTTTTGTATATTACGAAACAGAATGCGAGGTGAGGTAAAGGGTCGGAGAAGGGATAAACTTCTAGCTATACTTTTCTATACTAGTGAAAGGAGATTTTAGAAATTGCTCTGATACTGGTATGAGATTAACTTTTGGAGTAAGTTTAGTATTAGATGGCAATTTGAAAATTGTTTCATTTATAGACTATCGATCGACAGTTTTCATTCTGATTATGTATTCACTCACCTTGTATAACTTTTTCTTCGTACAGTATGATGATTGGAGATGAAAATAAGACGCTTATCATCCAAGCTGAACCAATTAGTATGCGAGCTCTTCTCCCTGTAAGATTATTTCGAGCAACCAAAAATATGTATGTTGTATTTGGATGCGATAATGCTTACGAGGGAACGGTCAGAAGTGTCCATCGCAAGTAGGCGCCAACGGTTGCTCATCATATTGTGCTTCTGGCGCCTTCATACGCACCAATTTTTTTTTTTTAGATATCAAAAAGCGATGCTATTTTTAACCTAATTTTCGTAAATTATTATTATTATATAAACTGAAAAAAAACATCAGTTGTGGGAAGAAGGACGGGGGAGGTGCACCAGAGCTAAAAATTCGACACCACTCAAAAGACACATTTCGGATCTATGCTAAATCTACATAACAAATTTCAACTTCCTAGCCTAATTTGACGAAGAAATGTGTGAGGAACAAAATCAAAAAATAAGAAAAAGCAACTTCTTTGGGGTTGTGAGGGAAGGAGAGGGTAATGAGACTGAAAAGTCAAGACCTCAAGAGGCACATTTAGGACCCTTACTAAATTTACGTACCAAAATTAAATTTCCCAATTGGACTTGAAGGGAGGATGGGGATGCGAGGAACAAACTAAAAAAATAAGAAAAATCAACTAAAAAACTATATTTCTGGGCTTGTAAGGGGGCACAATCGGTTTGAAAATTTCGAAACCGTCAAAAAGCACATCTATGGCCCCTATCAAGTCTACATATCAAATTTCCATTTTCTAGTTCATTTTAAAGGAGCAGCCCGTTTTCAAGGTCAAAAAAGGGAAAGCTCGCATATATTGCCTCCCAATCGACCTAGAAGGTTGATTTTAAAATATGTTATGCAATTGTGGATTGCCTATCGACCGGCTTAAAAACGAACATTTTTTGCAATTTTAGCGCCTCTACACCTCCTCCCTCTAAATTTGAGCCGAACTGAATTTTGACCAGAGATAATACTTTCTTCAGAATATCAAATGGGCTGGCAATCGAAGCCTATTTTCCAAATTTGATCGATTTTAGCCAGTATGGAGCTGTCTGAGTAAATGATTTTTAGTTTTTGGAGGAAAAAATAAAAATAAGTATCTGACATCGACAAAAATGGTCGTAATGGTTTTCCAGGACCCCCAAAAGGGATTTTGTTGATATCCCTTCTTCCATCGTAGGTTGATAGACTCCAATAGCCTGGTTTTCATTGGCAATATGACATAGAAAATCAGGCCAATTATACATGGTGTTCCATCTCGATAGTACCTTCTTCATATCGCAAGTTACTCATGTAGCGTAGGTTGCCTATCCAAAACACTGCAGTCGCTGTGCGATAGTCATTCGAATTTTTCATTTTCAACAAATTTGGAGCAATTTTCAAATAATCCCAAGAGGTGATGTGTTCGTGAAATATAACAGATTAAATGTAGAAAAAATATTTGAGAATTTAAAGAATTTTTGTTCATAACTTTTCAAAAAGCTCTTATTCAACCAGAAAATTTTTCTGAAAGGAACAGCCCCATCATTTTATGTAATCTAATTTTCCCCAACTTGTTTAGATATTGTAAGAAAAATTTGTTTTGTCAAAGTTTCTTCCTTTTTTCAAAAAATATTTTCCATGGAAATAGAAATTTCAACAAAAGGCTCTTTTTATTGAAACATTCAATTAATTTAAAGAAAAAATATCAAAATCTAATAAATATTCTAATAAAGGAACGGTTTTTGCCGAAAATCATTTTTCATTAATATTTCTTTCTTTTTTGAAAAAAGATGAAAAATGTCAACGAAACAATTTTTTTCCAAAATATCTTAAAAAATTGAAGAAAATTTAATTATGCCAAATGGTGGAGGGTATGTTGTTATTACTACAAGAAAATTTTTTTAATCGGGTACTTGGAAGAGCTTTTTAAAAAGTTACCAACGAATTTTTTTTTTACATTTAATTCGTTATATTTCACAACCTACATAATTTATGTTTCTAATTTTTTGACCAATTTTGGCGTAAACTAGACATCTCTACCATTTTTAGCTTTTAAATTTGAATTTTTTGAAAATAGAACAATCAAATGACTATAGCACAGCCCTTGCAATGTTTTGGGTAGGCAACTCATACTACACAAGTCTAACTTGTGTTGCTGTACTTATGGTATAAAGGATGTACTACCGAGATGACACACTCTAAATGGGGTTTGCACAGAAACTGATGAAATGAGTGAATATGCTCATATGAACACAGAGATACAAAAAAAAATCCAGATCAAATACATATAAATGGGAATGAACTTGGGTCAAAATTCAGTAATGCCTCAATTTGAAGGAGGGGATGCTGAGGTGTCAAAAACGCAAAAATTCCCGTGTTTTAAGCCAACTGATAGAGAATCAAAAGTTGTATAACATTTCCAAAAATTAACCTCTTAAGTCAATTAGGAGGGGAGGTATGGCGGTTTTCCTCCGTTTTGACCTTGGAAAAAGAGTGTTCCTCCCCTAGCTCCCCCCCATTAAGCTAGAAAATTGAAATTTGGTACGTACATTTAGTTGGGGCCGTAGATGTGCCTTTTGGGGGTTTCGACTTTTTAGCTCCATTGCACCTTTCACAGCCCCCAAAAAGTGGTTTTTTGATAGATTTTTCTCATTTTTTGAGTTTTTCACGTTTATTTCTCACATAACTTCCTCCCAAATTGAGCTAGGAACTTGAAATTAGATATATAAATTTAGTGAGAGTTCTTGATGTGCCTTTGGGGGGGGGGGGGTCTAGCCTTTTCAGCCCTTTTTCACCCCTTCACAGCCCCAAGTATGTGGTTATCTGGTCGTTTTTTCTTATTTTTTGAGTTTGTTCGTTGCATAATTCCCCTCCAAATTGAGCTAGGTTGTTCAAATTAAGTATGTACATTTAGTAAGGACCCTTGATGAGCCTTTGCGGGTTCTCGACTTTTCAGTCCCATTGCATCCCCTTACAGCCTTGAATGTGTGGTTTTTGGTCGATTTTTCTAATTTTTAGAGTTTGTTCTTCGCAAAACTTTCCTCCAAAATTTGGCTAGGACGTTGAAATTAGGTATGTGCCGTCTGTAGGGGCCCTTGATGTGATTTTTGGAGGTTTCAACTTTTTAGCCCCATTGAATGCTTTCTTCCCTTAATGCTGATTAGGAGGAAAGCCTTGCGATGTTTTTTTTTCAATTCTCATGATTATTATATAATCTTGAAAGTCCGGTTGAAAAAGCATCGTATTTTTTTCTTCTTTCAAATATCAAATAATAAAGGTTTTTTTTGTATCATGGTGCTTATGTAGGTGCCTGGAGTACTACATGATGGATAACCATTTGTGCAGATTTGCGTTGGACACTTGTGAGCGTTCCCTCATTAGGTATGATTGAAACAGTACAATGAGTAAATGCAATATTTCAGGTACATTTAATGGATTTAGGTATAAAGAGTATATAAGTCTTTATGACTCATAGTGCACGATGTATTAATATCGAACTGTCAATCGAGCATATTTTTACCTCGATATAACGGCGAATTTCTATTCGATAATCTTTTGTTAATGTACCTCTAAGTTACATATACGTAGGTAAGGACAATGGTGTTTTTAATATACACGCCGACTGGTTCGATATTATCAAATTACGCGAGCGATTCGATTATACGAAAAAAGAAAATTCGCAAAAGAATAAAGAATACACGAAGGGAAAAAACCTTTGAAATTTTTCTCCAACGCTTACACAATAGGTACCTACGTTCGACCTTGTGGCCAAAATATGGAAAAACGAGTCGCGAAATTTCGCTGCCAAGGATTCGAGGTGCTTTGTTGTTGTTGTTGTTGTTGTTGTTGTTCTATTCTTTTTATTTTCGAGTGTTGTAAAATATCAGAAGACGACGGCGACGCGACGCATGCGAAGGGTTTCGTGGCAATCAGAAAGCTATTAATGAAGGTGATAAAGTGTGATTCGAGAGGCAGATAATCTGTCGACGGGAAATATTAAGAAAGTTGGTGGAAATGGTTTTAGCCAAGTTTTTCCAATAAACTAACCTTATACAGGAACCACAATGATGCGGTGTGGTTGGTACTGTACTTATACGAAATATTAAGAAGGATAGAAAAGGACGAGAGGTGACGCGACGCGACAATTTTACTGGCTTCCCTTTCATTTCATTTCGTTTAAAAGTATACGTAGCCTATAGCGCGATAGAATTTAGAACTTTGGCCCCAAATTGTGAGCTTGCCACGCAGGCAACCAGGCAACCTTTTAACTAATGGTTTATTTTTTTACTGTCGCGTATTTTTCTTCGCTTCGGATGACGCAAAGTGCAAAACGTCGCTTCCTTGTTTTGAAAATAGGTCGCGCGCGTGGTCTTTGATGGTATCGCTCGCCTATTGGTAAAGCAGGAAATTTTTTGTTATGTTTTTTGACGCGCGAGATGATTTTGCAATTTTGAAATTGGCCAACGAGGACCGACTTTTTCCGGCTTTTCTTCGATCCGATTCCGAATCTTTTAACGGGATTAAAAATTTGCAATTTATTGTGAACAAATTTCATCTTATCGGTATAACTTACAACTGCCCGAGAAATTCATTGGTCTGGTAATCGCGTCGAATCTGTCTATACTCAATGCCACCAATACGTACGTCGACGAGTACGTTACCACGGCCTGAAAAACAGAAAAGAAAAAAATATATACATATATGTGACCTCGTTATAGTGCGTAAACTTGGCCCAAGTATTTTATACCATCGTATCGTCTCAAAAGTACACACGTAGACAAAATTTCATCTATGTTACCTGTAAAAATCGTATAATCTTACAAGCTATTAAACCAGCCTTCCATGAGATTGATATCCTCCATACGATATCGGTTAGAACGCTTATTAATCCGACTAGAAGATCTGTAAGCAAAAATACGTTTTTTTTTTTATTCTATATATATATTTTTTTTTAAATTAATTCCCTAATGGCTTACGCGTTAATTCGTTATCTATAATATTATATTTTGTATACGTATAAAATATTTATAATCCTCGTAGGTGATTCATCTGCTGTTTAATGACTAATTCCTATTAAGTATTTATATACACAGGTATAGGTATAATTGTGATGAATATTTTTGTAAACAGTTGACTTTTTACGCCTCGTGAGATTGAAAAATTAACCAATCGATGTGCTTTGCTTCGCACGAACTACTGAACCTATTTTCAGAGTATATAATAAGCCAGCTAAAGATAGGGAGTATTTTTCCCGTTGACTGAGTTCATAGAAAACTTGAATATTACCTAGGTACTTGTAGTTTTTTGATAGGGGCAAATTTTCACGCTATGGTGCTTCTTTTGAAAAATTTTCGCCGTTTTTCGACGATTTTAGATCCAGCATTTTGGAGCTGCTGGTTTATGTGAGTTGGTAATTTGGAATGTACCGGGTGTTTCGTAAAATCTTCTGGATATTTTGCCCGCTAGCACGGCAACTCGCGCTAAATATGTGTGACATAAACAGGTATGCTTAAATAGGGAATTGAAGGCAGGTAAGGTGATGAGGTTGTGAAAACGTGATTATTTTACTAGGGTAATTGAAGAAGAAAAGGAGCTTTTACTAGATGTACCGGGTGTTTCGCATTTACCTCCTTTCCCTCATACCGATGATAGATCAACTCATGAAACTTACACGTATAATGGTTAGCGTATCCAGAATGTTGAAGGGGCAGAATTCGCCCAAACTTGTCGCTCATTTTGAAAATTTATAGGAAAAAAAATTAAAATGATGAAAATTTGCTGTTTGCTCTGAAACACAATTTGTGATCTGGAGTATGTAAAGTATAACAATTGAGAGCGGAGGTGAGGTGGTTTGTAAAATATGACAAAATAAATACAAAAAAAAAACATTACAATTCAGCCTGATTTTTGTGACATATTACAATCACATGAATTGAAAAAGAGCTTCGTAAAGCGATGCTGCTTTCCTAATCAGCGTCACTTTAGTGGGAAGATAGTGGAGGAACAGTCCTTTTTCAAGGCCAAAAAGTGGACGCACTCTCATATCTATCCTAATTGACTTAGGAGGTTGATTTTTGGATAATTTATGCAACTTTGGATTCTCTATCTATTGACTCAAAAAGGAACAATTTTTGTGTTTTTGGCCCTTCAGTACCCCCTCCCCCCTCCAATGAGGCAAAATTGAATTTTGACCCAAGATCATCCCCACTTATATATGTCCAATCTGCAGCTAAACTGATTCGATTGATCGAATTGGAGCGATTTCGGCCTCTATCCAGCAAAGTAAATAATTTTAATGTTCGGCAAAAACATAAAATTGAAAAAAAAATACCCGACAAGACCAAAAATTGTCTTAATGATCTTCTAGGATTCCGAAACGGATTTTGTTGGTATTCCTCCCCCCTCTCCCGTTGGACGATAAACTGTAATGGCCTGGTTTTCATTAACAATATGACGCAGAAAATCAGGCTAAAAACATAGCTAAAACTTCGTGATTTTTTTTTTAAATTTTTTGTGAGTAACTTTTGAAAAAGCTATTATGAGTACATCATTAAAACATTTTAAAATGAAGAGGAAAGCAACTCAAACACAGTGGTTCGAAATGTAACTGCTTGGGTTGCATTTATCCGGGGAAAAAATATCAATTTCGGATAAAAAATTAAGTCATTTTTGGATAAAAATTGAAAAAAATGCCAATTTTAAAGCTAAATGCGAGAGAATTGAGCTTTCTGTTCACATTTTCTAAAAATTTTGCCCTCGCTCCGGTCAGGCTGTATATTTTATCAATTTTTTATAAAACAAATTCCATTAAATCTCTTTCCTACAAGACAAATGTGGTCGCTGAACTCAAAAAAACATGATAACTAAAAATCTTTCTTTTTATTCATAGAACCTCAAAATATGCTCTGTTTAATAGCTAAAAATTCTATTCTTTTCAAAATTTCGCACTCGCTTCGTTTGGACATGCGCGCAACTCCAATCTATCTATGTACAATTCACTGCATTTATGTAGCCAGGATAAAATTTGCCAACTCCTTACACCAGTAAACATTCCTAACTGCTTCAATTTATTTGTTTTTCGAAATATGGATGGATGAAAAAATTGCAGAAAATAAAAAATTTGGTTGAAAAGACGAGCTTGTTCATTCGGAAAAATATGTCTGCTCACCCTCCCCCTCCCACTGCAAAAAGTTGTTCATTACGGCTCTGAACGCTTCTGATCCAAAATTAAACTGCATAACTTGTTTCAGTATCTCAATTTTCGACGTGTATTGTAGAAATCTTCCCTCCCCCAAAGTAGACTTGTTATGAAGCTTGTAGCTGCCCTCTTTTGTAATCCTAGACAATGTACGGAGTGTAACAAATTGCAAGAAACCCCCTTCAAGATGAAATTATGCAACACCAAGTACATTTATGCAGATAAGTTTGCATAACTTGCAATTTGAAGGGGTAATAATACTCATACCCTGTTATATGTTTTAACAACCACTTTTACCTTTTTTAGCGAACCTTTGTAGCCTGTTAATTTGTTCTTGGGTGATTTGAGGTAGAGAAGGGGAGTATTCCACAAAATGAATTTCTCGCTCACGTAGCCCATCCTAATAAGATTTTTAAGTTGGTATGTTAATCGTAAATCAAAAAGCTGCTATATGCCTTTGTTGAGGGAAGGAGGGGTGGGGTATATTTTTAATAAATTTCCATCTTCAAACCTCTGAAAATTATCTATGTGTAATTTTTTGATGCTTTAATAGATTGTTTTCTTTGAAGGTATGAGTTTCAAAAAAGTGCTGTGATATTATTTTCCTACTGGGAATTTGTTGGGAGCTTGACTAATCATGTTAAAATTTTCTGTAAATGACGAGCTGTAATAAAAATGCATTTTCATGGAAGTAAATTGTTGACCTTTCATTCCACCTACTTTGATTGAGTGAATTCGAACATTTGCCATAAATAAAATACCGTTAAATTAAAAATTATGAACTTGTAAAATTTTTTCTGCGGTTTGTATGTATACTTGATTAAAATTATGCCATTATTTTTTTTTTTTTCATAGGCTTGAAAAAATTACTCCTGAAACGGGGAAAACAACGCAGCTATATTAGTACACCTACGCTAGTTTACAACTTTTCTTTGAAAATTGTTGGTAAGTAATTTTAACTTACACGGTAGATATTGTTTTCAGCAGGGAAATTTTTTTTTAACGCGGTACCATTACAAAGGGCAATTTCTAAAAGGCAAATTTTCCTGTCGTAAAAGACGAAGAAACCGAATGGTCATAAAGAATAGACACAATTTTTGACCGTATAAATCACTTGAAATAGTACTACTTTTCATGTGACTTACCGCACGATAAAACAATTCTGTGCGCATGCTATAAACGTACCCGCGTGTGTAATAATTTGCGTAAGTGATTCGTCGTAGGGGCAATTTACAATCCGGACGAAATAATCACTTTCGGAATTTCGTGCCAAATGGGTTAATAATAATATGTAATTTCGAAAACGACCGAACGATTATTTGAAGAAATTACGCACGTCTGTAAGAATTGAACGACGATCTTAGCTCGTGGAACGATTTAGTTACACTTTATACGATCTATTATTTATCTTTTTGAGAGATTTGTGGCCTTATTTACCTCCCTACCTACCTACTAGTTTGAGTTGTAAAATTTGTCTGCACAATGATGCATATGCATATGTATGAGATTATAATAAAATAATATGTTTCAAAGGGATAGAATTTTAATAAATTGATGGTGGAAAAAAAAAAGAGGATTACGAAAATATATTTCTAGTATGTTTCCACGTTAAAATCGTGTATTCGATCTAAATTCTGTGGAGTGGAGATGGATGTGGTGAGGAAGTATACGAGGTACAAATGTAGGTACTGAAACGATTACAAAAGCAAAAAAAAAATATGGTATATGATGAAAGATTCGGTTGGTTTTATGTATTGGTATGATTAATGATAAAACTGAACTAACCGAGGTGAACAGGGATACTTTAACTGGCCAGTTAATCCGCCAACGTGACCAGAAAGAGTTGAAAATTGTACTCGGTTTTAACCAACCTTATTATATTGTCATTTTTTTTTGTTTAAGAAAGACAAAAAAAAAGAAATGTAATTAAAAGGAAACAAAAATAGTTTATCTTTGAAAGTTTTACTAGTGTTCTCTTAATGAACTACGTGTGTTGGGTCGACGAACTCAAAAACTAAGAACACAGTATCGCGTGGTCCTTTGTCGTGTGTGAAAAAAGAAGTATAAAGTTTTATTGCGATGGAAGATGATATGTTGGTTTTAAATTTGATTTTATATTGCCTCGTAAATGACTGAATTCAACAGTGTAGTAGTCAGCCAGAAATATTCGACTTGAAGTCTAAATTATTTGAGAATTTCTCGAACCAATTTAAGAAAAATTGAATTTTTTTTTTCAAAAAAATTTATCAACCTGATAATACTTAATAAAGGATATGACAGGCGAAGCGTAGTGAATTGTCCTAAGGTTTCAAAATTGAAATTATTTGGGGCACTTCTCAGGTACTAGTAGAAAACGATTTTTGAGAGTATTTGAGAATTTTTATCTCACCGTGGAGGGGAACGGGTACGATGAAAACTGTTAGTAGTTTGGAAGACGGCTTCATGATGATTTATTTTCTCCTCGAGTTTTTAATCAATTTTTTTTTTGAACTTTGGATGGAAGTGAAGGTTACTTTATGAAAGTAGAGTTGAATTTTTTCAGATTTTTTCGATCTTAATTATGACCTTGCAATTGACTCTGAAGATTTGGACTGCTAACTTTGAAAAATTATGTGATTAAGAGTATTTTACTGTTTGGAATTTTTCAACTCGGATTGACGATCGCATCTGCGTAGACGGAATTGAGGGGAGAGGCTAAGCCCTCCCAGATGTTGGATTAGCTTCACCCAAAAATTTTTTCTGTGTTTGATAAATATCTGACAAATGACTGAAAATTTTTTGGGAGGCCAATTGAAATTTTAAGAAATGTTCAAAACATCAGGAAAATTGATGAAGATATTGAAATTTTAGCAATATTTTGAAACGATCTTACTAAAAACCTTGATCTTTTTTTCCCATAAAACCTACAAAATTGAAGTTGAAACTTCAAGAAATGCACCTTTTTCCAATGAAAATCCCATTTTTTTCAAGGGTTCATTCATAAATTCCCATTTCACATGAAAAATTAAGCTTCCAATCACCTCCTCGTCCTGCCATAACAAAAATATTTTTAGCCAGCTCACAGATAATCATCCATTCCCTTTTTATCCCTTTTTGTTTTAGAGAAGGAGTGAGAAATATCTTGAAAATTTGGGTAAAAGAATTTAGCCTACTTTGAAAGAAAAAAGTAGATTGGAGCAGGGGTCGAATGAAGCTGTTAAAAATTTTTTCAAGTTTGCATCATTTTTTGTTGCATACAAAATATTCCTATCTTGATTTTTTGTAGGGGCTTGTAAAATTCAAACAAATTTGCCCTTTCAATGATGGCGATAGGCAAAATGTGTACATGACAAAATTTGTTGAAAAATTTTTTTTCTCCACAGGGTCTGCTAATCTTGCTTATTTGTTGAATAATGCCTATGGTAAATGGTGTGTGTGTGGGGGGGGGGGGGGGGGGGGGGTCCATGCTGTTTGTGGCAGGTTGAATGTGGGGATATTTATTGAGAACTTCTAAGAAGGGTAGAAGTAGTGAAAACCTACCTTAAATGAATAAAAATAAGTTTATTTTACCTATTTCAGAGTAAATTTGTTGAAAAAAAAAACTGTTGATGATGTAAAAAAATTCGAGAAAAAACACAAAAAAAAACTTTACATAGCCCTGGAAAATGGTATGGTTGGTAGAGGGGATAATCACTGGGGTGTTTTAATGTTAGATTGTTGCGAAATAATGTCAAATGGGTGCAAACGTATTATAATAGATCGCATCAGACCAAATAAAAATGTTCCTTAATTTTTTTTGCTTTTTAGGAGCTCCAAAATTTTGTTTAAAAATGAAAAAAAAACAATTATTTGAAAATTTTTCAAAGGAATGAAATCTTATTTTTTATGACATAAGAAATCACAGTTTTTCCTTGATTTTTAACTTCAAAAAAATTCGAAGTATTTCATTTCTCTCATTTTTAAAAATGATTCTAAAACCTTTGAAAAAACAAAAAAAAAAATTTAGGAGAGTTCTTTTTTGGTCTCGTGTGGTCTATTTTGATAAGTTAGGACTAAAAAAATCGAAAAAACTTTTTTTTTATTTTTCATGTAAATTTTGATATTTTAAACTAAAACGGGTTTGGGTAAGGGTCAATTTGGGGACCTCAAATTTTTACCACGTTTATTTGACGTAATTTTTTTACTTTTTTTTAACCACCCCCTTTAACTTTCAAAAAATCCTAAAATTGAAACGCTCACTACATCACCTAAAATTGATGTTTACATCCATTTCAGAAAGGTATTTGTTTTTTTTTTTTTTAAATAGCATCATTTTTTGAAAACCCCTAAAAATAGAGGTAATGACAAAAAACTTGCCTTAAATAACCAGTTCGAGTGTAAAATATGTATAATGGTTCTATTTTTGAAAAAAATTTCAAAAACTCTTTTTTCGGTTGCTTGAAAAATTTTAATTTTGAATTTGAAGTCGATTGAGTGGGGGGCTGAAATGTCTACCCCCCTGAAATTTTTTTTCATCAAGGTCAAGAGTGTCGGATTTTTTGGAATATAATAAATAAAGAACTAAAATGGAAAAAAACGAAGAACTTTATTCACGAGCCAAACATATAATAAACTACCCCTTGGAATCATAAATTTTGCAATCATATTTACTTTGGTGTAATTCAAGTTGCCGAATCATTAGCTATAAGGCGGTAATATTGAACCCATCTACACCGTATATATGTGGAAAATTTTCGAAAAAAAATATCGATTTCTCGTTTTAAAAAATTCTTCACCGTAATAACATATTTTTTATAACGTTTTCCAAACACTAATCTGTGCCAAACGTTAAATCTCTACTCTCCTTACCTGTATTCCACTTATCCCTGACCGAGCTAAGATGTTAGACGTTCACCTCAACGTAGGCGGAATTTGCACCACCCGGTATACAATACCAGGGGCGATGATAAGGTATAAATCAAATGAGAAAAAAAAAATGGAGAAAAAATACGTTCCGGCGGTCATCTCTCGTACAACGGATGCATTTTGCTTCCAGATTAACATTAGGAAAACAAACTTTTCCGCCAACTTTTCTCTACCTCTTTTCGCTTCTTTATTTACGAGCTTTTTGATGCTTACATCGTTATTTTCTTTCGTTATAGTTCTTATCGTTGTTTTACCCCCTCGTCGAAGGTAACGACATTTTTCTTTTTTACTCGGATAAAAGTTTTTTTTTTTTTTTTTTTCGTCGCGAGCAATTTTAACACATAAAATTTTCCAAAATTTTGGCACCGTTTAGCGAAATTTCCTTCGTTTGAAATTTCGCTAATTTTTTATTGTTGTCGCGTAAAGTAAGAGTGAGTTTTTTAAAGGGTGAACAAAAAAGAAAGCGAATTTTTTTATTGTGTGATTTGGTCCCCGCGACCGACGACGTTACCATATCGTATATACCTACCTACCTACCTACCTATCTACATTTATAGAAAAAAAATGTAAAATATACGTTAATGTAGGAAACGGAAATATGGGACGATTTTAATGCGCTTGAAATATGACAACGACTGAAAGAATGTGTGTGACTATATAAGGTAAAGGAATGTGAGTGAGCAAAAGTGGTAGAGTAATGTTCAGTTCTTTTCCCCACACCCATCTTGTTCTCCACCCTTGGCTCTTTTTCCTGTATGTTTCGCTTTGCCTGTGTAATTCGAGAATGTAAAGAAAAAATAAAAAAATAAATGATAGGCTTAAACAATATTCGCGAGACCGAAAAGAATAATAATTCTGTTGGTACCTAGACCTACGTCGAGTTTTTCCCAAAAACGAATCGAAATAACAAACGATATTCATTAGTTGTAAAGTTTCTTTCTTTTTTTTGCCTTTTTTTGCCTTTTTTTTTTTTTTTTTTGGTAGGCTTTTTCTCCCTACATTTTCCAAATACGCGAATAAAAACGTTGTACCTACGACGTAGCTGTATGTAGTATTTGTAATAATTAGACAAGTTACGAGGCTTGTAAAGCTTCCATTTGGTCTGTCGAGAGCTTTATTAATCATAAAAAATGGCCTAATGTTTATCACGCAACGCTATAAAAATCAGTACCAGTGTTGTCGTTCGAATTGTTGTTTTGCACGAGTAGGTAGGTAACTAGGTATATGGATTAAATATTTTTATTGCCGGAATCACTGTGAGCCAATCGTGTTTACAAGGTTTTGGCTTTTGCGATGCAAGAACGTAAACGTACTAGATGTATAAGTGGGTAGCTAGGTAGTAGGTACCTACCTACCTATCTGCCTAGTGCCTACCTAAAGCTATATTATCGGATGTTGTGTTTCAGTTGTAGGTATATTATGGTACGTATAAATATGGCTATAATAATTTATTATGAAATTTAGTATTACCTGCGAATGCCAACTGCATTATGAAATAATTCATCCTCGATTTCCTGGAATTATTTAGAAATAACGCCGCCAATACTGCACTATTGCCCAGTACTATGCTGAAGAACATGATCCATAAAACCGTGAATTGAATCGTCTGTAAAATGAACGTAAGCTTAATTATGTGTCTTTTACGAGGGCTGCTTTTTTCACATTGTTTTGAGAAGTACGCAAGTAAGAGATGCTCGAAGGAAGAATACTGTCTAATTATTCGAGTCTTTTTACGTAGGTTGGATTTTTTTCTCCTGAAGTGATTTGAAAGTTGATTTATACTTTTTATTTACCCATCAAATACAATGGTTAGGTTGTTAGGTATAAGTAAAATGTAAGATTGAAGAGCTTGAATGATTTTTTTTTCACTTTTTTTCTATCACAGGGCGTATTTATAGTTGTACCTAGTTAAGTTATTAGACAGATTGTTGGTGAAAAAGGTGATTAGGTGATGAGAGGGAAAAGGGTTTGCAATTAGAAATTGTTTAAGGTGGGATTTCACGTTTCGCGTTTTTTTTTTCATTGCATACTTTTTTTTGTCAAAGGCAGAGATTTTAAGTGAAATGAATTTTGCCTTATTTTCTCGTTTTAAGGTTGCAAATGAAAAATAATCAGGCATATTTCAAGGAATAATGTTAGCTTGAAGTAATGGAACAGTTGAATCCACTTGAAAAGAAACTTAATCGGAATTTTTACCATTTTTAAGAAATGTCAGTCATGTTGTCGATTTATGAGGTGTAAAATCTGCTGTTCTAGTTTATTGAGAGTTTTTAGCGTTTAGACCCGAAATGGGGTGTTGAAATTTCAAAATTTTGTAAAATACGCACAAATAGGTATCCGATTTGGTGTATGGGTTTTCCATTGCGCGATTTTGGTATATTGAAACTATTTATGAGGCAATAATTTTGGGAGTTTGATAAATTGAAAACACTTTTTTACAATATTTGAGGATATTTGACGGGTGAAATATAATTTAACCATTTTTTCCCCATCATTTTTCATGAGAAATACGAAAAATTAACGTCTGCTGAAGATGAATTCCATTTTTTCTGTTTTATTTTTAGCTGCGAAATGACATTTCGTGCAATTTTTTCATCATTTCATACGCTTTTTGAAATTTTTTTTCACCATTTTGAATTTTTAAAATAAAAAATCATTGTTTTTCATGTTTTTTTTCGGGTTTTCACATTTTTTGATCAGTTAAACAATATTTTGATTAATTTTACATGTTTTTTTGAAAAAATATGTACTTGATATTTCAAATATTTTTTTATGATTTAGTAAAGCTTTTTTCCATTCAAGTATTTCCATATTTCAGCTATAAAATGGTATTTTTATTAATTTTCTCGTCTTTTTTCGTATTGGAGATTGTAAAGTTTACATTTTTTTGAAGGTTTTTGCGCAATTCTGCATGCAAAGTGCGAAAAATTGAAGGTTTTACTCATTATTTTTCTGTTTTTTTTTTCACTTTAAAATGAGGTTTCATTTTACACGGTTTTTGAAGATTATTTTCGGATTTTTAAGCTGTAAAATACAATTTTAAGTCATTTTTTCGTCATTTTATCCCTTAAAAGTGAAAAACTAATTTTCTATGAACATTTTTTTAAAGGGCTTTGCTAAAGTGGGCCGAATTTTTTTTTTTTTTTTGGAAATCTGTAAATGGTGCTGTCACAATAGTTGCGAAATGACTTCAAAATGATGTGGTAAAAATGTCAGCTGCTTAACCTAATTTTTTTAAACTTAAAAATCTTTTTTAAAGTTCAAAAATTTTCAAAAAATTGATTAAAAAATTTTTTTGAAATTTTTTTTTAATAATGTAATTACTACGCATATTTGAACTTGAAATGATCATTTTTGGCAAATATTTGCGATTTTACTTTTTTTCGTGGGTTTTTGAAAAATGCCACTTTTTGTGTTTTTCCATAATTTTTTGAAAAATCACGAAAGAAAATTTTTTTGATCTATGCTCACCCCCCCCCCAATCCCAGGAATGGATTTAGGACATCGATCTTAGATGATTAAGCACAAAATTTAAATTTTATACCCCGCTGACCAGTTTTTAGGGGTGCCTAAAAAGAATGGTCTATTCGCGTTTTTTCAACAATTTTTTCATCTCATTAATAAATTTTTTTCAGTAAAACTTCAATGAAACAGACCTCCCAATTTTCGCCTTTTTCTGGGGTTCTGAATTGGTATTTTAGCCAGCAAAAAACCAGTATAAAGGGTTCAAAAAAAAGGAAAAAAATGGCCTCTGAGAATATAGAATAGATAAAATGTGTCCCTTTTTGACATATTTTTCCAAAAATCATTTTCTTAATTGTTAACAAATTTATTATGAAATTGGTAAAAAAAAAAAAACTTTTTTGAGTGACCCTGAAAAATCGTCTTTATCGCAATAAAATCGCTTATTCGTCAAAAATGTATGTCCTAAATGCATTACAGTGGGGGGGGGGGTCTCAAAAAAATCGTCATCTTTATTTCCAGAAACTTGTGAAAAAAAGGCCAGAATTGAAATTTTTAGGGGAAAATGGTAAAAATTTCCCAACAATGATCATTTTGATTTAAAAGTAATTTTCAAAAAAAAAATTTATTAGATCTTTGGAAATTTTGCGTACTTGATGTGAGTTTTGCAAGCTTAAAAATTTGGGTTAGCGGGTTGGAATTTTTATCACATTCTTTTGAGATAATTTAGCAGCCATTGTGACCGCGCCATTCGCAGATTTCCAAAAAAGCAAAAATTCAGCCTCCGTAGTGTTTCCTTTTTTTTTTTTTTTGGAGTTGTAAAATAATATTTTGAGCTGTTTTATTTAATTTTTTGATTTTTTTTCTGCTTTTTATGTTTTTTTAAAGCTGCGAAGTGATATTTTTAACAATTTTTCATCATTCTATTGTTTTTTTGGGATTTTTTTTTTGCATATTTTCAGTTGTAAAATGACATTTTATCTTATCACAATGTAAAATTTACATTTTTTTAAAATGGATTTTTCGTGTTTATTACGAATTTTGCCTCCATTTCTACGTATTTTGGGGTGTAAATTAAAATTTCGAACGATTTTTTTCATCGTTTTACACGTTGATAGTGAAAAATGACGATTTTCAAAAAATTTTTCGCAGTCTTTCGCAATGACATCCTGAGCTTGGTTCATAAAATTACGTAGGTGTTTATGAATTCGTCATTGCTCAAAGTAAATATTTTAAAAATGGCGTGAAAATATGTTTTTTACTTACAAACGATTTGCGCTTGTTGTTGAGATGTTTTCATCGGCGACAATTTCTTAAATAAAATATCACTTCGGACGGAAACCCTTCGAAAGGGAACAATTATACAATTGTATACATTCTAGATTGCTCGTCGAGGTGAACATTTTTCTCATCACGCTCTTATAGAAATCTTTATACGCGTTTCGAAATATCTACAGTAGCTAAAAATGAATGTAGGTACTACTCGTAGTCGTATACGTTGTAATGTATTCGAACGTACGTTAGCAAAATGGTCTATTTATCCGTACTCAAAGGTTTGAAAAAAAAAAAAAGGTATTTGCTTTGTCGAAGTACTACGAGTAAATTCTGCGCTACGAAAGACGATACGATGCGACGAGCCATTCTCAACGACGTTACAATATTGTTGAAAGAATCGTCTGCATCTGATTGAAAACTTATACATAATATACGAAGTTTCAAATATGTAGTAATTTTTGCGTTAATTCAAAACTTTCGTACGAATATCTTATTGCGTAAAATAGTCGCATTCGAAATAGAAGCTGATAAATGCTACGAGATAGAGAGCAGACACGACACAGCCTATATTATTAAAATGAAATTACAACGTTCTGGATGCATTGTTTCTTTTGTAATATCGTCGAACCTCGTAGTAGTAGTTCATTCGATAGCGAATCTTGCCTATACGAGATGAGATTTTAATACTGGTACATTTATAGCATTACGATATACTGAAGCGAACGCTTCGTCGTTGATAAGCGTTTCGAAAAAGCTACCTATTCTCTTCAGCAGTCTCAATTAGACAACGCGATGCGATGAAGTTTCATCACAGTATCATAATAAATCAATTTTTACCAATAGATTCGATTTCACTAGCAAAAGTATTTTTCCTACTACAACGAGAGAGTATAAAACGATAATAAAATATTCCTATTAAATTCTATATCTCAATATAGTATTTGGTGAAACGATAAAAACGGTTATAAATCGTTCCAAAGTAGAGTAGATTTCGTCGATATCGCATTTTCAAGATAAGAACGCGTATACCCGAACGGTATATTATCAACTAAATGTACCAGTATTATCTTATATACTGTGCTGTGTTTAAGGGTAGAAAAGTTGACGGAAAAATTTGTCGTCGGGTTCGTTCGTCTTTTCGAATATCGTATATGTACTCGTAGTATAGAGAGGCTCGAGTATATTTATATACGAAGGGTATTTTTTTTCCGAACGTGAAATTTGACTGGTACGTATTATAAAAGACTCGATTTTACGTCATATTGAGAATTGAGACGTACTTAAAATATTTTAGAATGAGGTGGCATTAGGGTGGCTGGGTTTAGAATTTCTTTCCTCTTTCATTGCGAAGCTCGAAAACTATATCGGAAGAATGTGCTTGAAATGGGGGTAGTTCTGGACTTAATTTCCAAAGCCTTCCTGTATTTTTATCTGTTTGGAATTCGATAATTGTAAAGATTTCAATTTCCGTCGCAATTTGTCAAGCAGCTGATTGGAGGTGGATTGTTGACTCTTTCAAAGCGTTCTAAAAATTTCTTCATATGGTGTTTTGTTAAAATATATAATTAGCCTGATTTTCTGTATCATATATTGTCAATGTAAACCAAACTATTACAGACTGTCAACCGGCGTCGAATGAGAGGCAGAATATCAACAAAATCCGTTTTGAAGTGCTTGGAAAACGTCACAGACTATCTTTGGGCATTTTTTTCCCCAGAGTAAAATTGTTCAATCGACTTGTTATCGACCAAATTCGGTCAAGTTTTGGTAAATAGGCTTATATTGGTAGTGGATTCAGTATACACATGAGTGGGGATGACCTTCGGTCAAAATTCAGTTTTGCTCAAATTTTGATCTGTGGGGGGGGGGTTAAAGATGTAATTTTAAAAACTACTCGTTTTCAAATCGATGGATAGAGAATCAAAATATATATAACGTATCTAAAAATCAGCCTCCTATATCAGTTAAGTGGGGTAATACCGTACAAGGGGGACCTTTATCGATCTTGATAAGTAGCTGCTTCTCGTTTATGTTCCCCTCAAATTGAGTAACTGGAGGGTTGAAATTGGGTACGTTTATTTGTTCAGGGTCCTAGATTTGTATTTTGGAGTTTTTTACTTTTCAGGCCAACTGCATCTCCTCCTTATAGCCTATTTTTCATTTTTAAAGGATGTAGCAGGCACATCTTGTCGCAAGATTGGACTCCGTGGGAGGTTGAAGTTTGGTATATAGACCTTCTTATGTATCTTTGGGATTTAGAAATTTCAGCGTACTGAACCCTCTCATAGCTCTGGAAAAGTAGTTTTTTGAGCATGTCCTTCGCTTATGACCCCTGCACGTAGATTTAATATGGATCCAAAATCTGTTTTTTTTTTTTTTGAAGATTCAACCTATTCACCTCAATATCTACCTATATCCCCACCTCTGTTAAAAAAAAACGGTGTTTAATGGTCAAGCAGTCAAGTTTTCTGGATCAAAAATCAAAAAAAATTCCATATTGAATAAGTTCTGAAATTAACTGTTTTCTACATATTTTTAAAATTACATATTTTTTTGAATAAATGTCGATTCATGAGCGAATTTTAGGGTTGTGGGGAGGAAAGGCGCCGAATGGAATTTTTTTTCTTTGCATTTTAAATACCATACGTGTGACGAGAACTTTGTAAAGCTTGGTTAAATTTTGAAAAATCTTTGTAATATTATAAAATTTGATAGGAATAATGAAATTGTAGTAAAAAAACGTTGAGAAATAATTTTTAGGCTAATTTTTTATGTCATATTATGAATAAAAACCAGACTCTTGGATCTATTGAGATCGACAGATCGACTTACAGCGGTGGAGGGCAGGAATATCAACAAAATCTGTTTTACAGCCATAGAAGACCATTATGACCATTTTTGGTTGTCAGATATTTATTCTTATTTTTATACTCCTCCTCCCCCCCCCCCCCCCCCCCCCGAAACTAAGAATTATTTCCTTAGCTCGATATCGAACGAAATCGATCAAATTTGAAAAATAATAGGCTCAGATTGACAGCAAATTTGATATTCCGGATTGGGGTCAACCTCAAGTCAAAATTCAGTTATGCCCAAATTTAGAAGAGGAGTTGCTGAGAGGCTAAAATCGCAAAAATATTGTTCTTTTTTAAGCCAATCGATAGGCGATCCAAAGTTTTATAACATATCCAAATACCAGCTTCCCCAAGTCAATCAAGAGGGAAGATATGGGGGTTTTACCTCTTATTGACTTTCAAGAATGGCTATTGCCCTTTATTTCTCCTCCGAATTGAAAAAGAAGTTGAAATTTGCCCTGCCATAGGTGACATAGGCTTAAAAAATGACATCACAACAGAAATATAGCATATTACCTCGGGATGGTATTAATTTTTTGTGATTTCCTCGCCCCTCCTCAAACCTAGCTTCTAAAAATATTATCAGGGGAGTAATTTCAAAATTTCAATCAAAAGACAAATATAATTAGTAAACGTCGTGGGAAACTTTTTTTCCAGCAAAACTAGCTATTTGGAAGTTTTGCCTATTTTGATAATAGAAGGTGCACAGCTCGTTCAAATTTTAGTGACTCCTTCAAAAAATCAAGATGGGCAAAACTTTGTTACAAAAATATTCTACTACGAGATCCAGTACTGAAATAAGTGATTTATGGAATTCGTTTTTAAAAAATTAGAGAAAAATTTTTCAATGAAAACTTTAACAAGAAAAATTTCCTTTTGCAACTAATTTTGTTCTATTGTAGTTTTACCTATCTCGATTTTTTGGAGAAGCTAATACAATTTCAACAAGTTTAGTCCCTTCAATTATTGAGGTAGGCAAAACTTCCTCATGACAAGTTTTGCTGGAAAAAATTTTTTCTACAAGGTTCAATAATTGTATTGTATTGACCATTTGATTGAAATTTTAAAATTATTCGCTTGATAAAATTGTATACGCAGGTATTTTTCATCGGTGAAAAAAGGGCGAGGTCACGAAAAGTGAGTGGTGTCCTAAAGTAATATGTTTAGGCCTATGTCACCCCCTCCCCTACCATAGATGAATATTTTGTAGGGTTTACTCTTCATGCTTATTGAATTCCCTAACAGTCCCGAAAATATTATTTTTAGTCTGTTTTTTTTTTTGAGTTTGTTCTTCGCGTAACTCCCCACAAAATTGAGCTAAGAAGTTGAAATTTGGCCTAAAAATATGGTTTTTGGTCGCTTTTTGTTATTGCGAGCAACCATGGTTAATTTCTTGTACATGACATTGGCATGTAGATTTAGCGGGGGTTCTGAATGTGGCCTTTAATGGTCTGAATTATGCACTTTAAAATCATTTTCTACCCGTACCCCTGATTCGGAAGCGACGTTTTTTGTAATCCATCTAATTCTAAAATTTTCACGAAAATCAGGCAGAAAAAACGATGCAATGCCTTTTTTTGCCATTGACAATCTTATTTTTTCAATGTACGTATTTACTGAAATGATATGTTTCGAGTAAAAAAATTTTCTACCGCTCTTTTGAATTCGAAGTTACAAAGATTTAAAAATTTCTTCCATCCATCCCCTCCTATGCACCAGTATGAACTTCAAAATTTTCCTTCAAACGTGCTTTAAAATGGAATTTTTCTCTGATTAACGTATTTTTCATCAATGTGGGCTGTACGTGCTCTTGGGTTTTATTTATGTAGAGTTATCTAAAAAATGTTTAATAGTTGATTACATGATTCAAAGATAGGGGGATTTCGTCATTCTTTAAGGCTGAATGGGGGGAGGGGGGATTAAACTTCGCCATTATTCTGTAAAATAATGTTGCTAGCTGTCTTAAAATGTAAGTTTTAAACTTCGACTTGTTTTATTAAAATTTGGAAGTTTTTTAATCGAATGAGCTTTCATTCTTGTCACCATATTTAATACGTATATTCTCGTTACCTTTTACCCATCCCCCTCCGCCCTCAAGAAACGCCATCACTCAAAATCTGAACACATTAAAAATGTAGGTTACGTATATTGTCGTACTTCACGAATGATGAATACTCTTACGAATGCTATGTAATTCATAAATTATTTGCATAATTAACCCTATAACGAGAGGGGAAAAAATAGCTACGTCGCGTCGTCGAAATTCACACAAAGTACAACAACAAAACAGCGACCTGATGACAGTTTAGTATCTGAAAATTGTTACATTTGGCACATACACGCGTGTCTATAAACGATCGAGAGATGAGATATGATATTAATATATTTATATAAAGTGTACGAGATGGCCTGATAATAAATAAGTCGTTATTTGTAATGTTGTGCATTTCGCTGCAGTGGACGACGACTTAATTTATATGTATTATGTCTGGACCCTCACTCTCTCTTTTACTCGCTGTGTCCACGAAAGATTTGTGCAATTGTGTAAGAATTATCTTCATTAAAGTGTATGTAGCTACGTTGTACTACAACAACAAGGCGTGTACCAGATGTAAACGTATAAATAAATTTAATTAATACCGTAATGTAAAGAGGCTTGTACCTCGTAAAAATAAAACGAGTTGATGCTGTTTTCCGGCGCGCTTCCATTAAATGCGATGAAACTAAAATTGAGCGAGTCCGATTGGTTTACAGTGGCGTAGTCCAGTGGTTCCCAGCTTTTGGCGTTTATGTGGTATTTATCGGTGTGATTCTCGTTCATAGCGATGGCGTGTTAATGGCGCATTTTCAGACTAGTGATGAGTTGGCTAGAATGTATCTGGAACAATAGGTACGAGAAATGTCATTAAAACATGGTCGTTGAATGAAAAGATCCAAGAGAATGAGATATTTGTTCGTCGGATTTCCAAATTGTAAAGGGCAGCAGGTCAGAGTAATAAGTGGGAAGGTTTGCAATAGTTATTATGAGAGCAGTTCATCTCACAATTGAGTGAGATGAAATGTTTGTTTTAAGCAATTTTCTTTCAAGTCTACATATATTTGAATTTCGTTATACTTGTTTGCTATTCTCAATAGTCAATACTTATGTGAAAATTTAGTCACCTTTTTAAAAATTATAAGTTTTGGTGCTGATTCAATTTGACGATTTCTGTATTTTTTAGATTTCATGAAATTAAAAATTTATTGATTTTGAATAATTAGCCTAATTTTCTTTGTCATATTGTCAATGAAAACACTACCTAAACGACGGATGAGGAAGGAATATCAGTAAAATCTGTTTTGGAGTTCTACAAAATCATTACGATCATTTTTGGCTATGTCATATATTTATTCTTATTTTTACCTCAAATTTCCCCCTTCCTCCCCCCAACTAAAAATCATTTGTTCAGCTTGATATTGACCAAAATCGATTAAATTCGGGAAATAGGCTTACAATGGTGACAAATTCGATGTTATGGAATGGGAAAAATCTCTGGGTCGAAATTCAATTGTACTCAAATTTGGGGAAGAGGATGCTGAAAGGCTGAAATCGCAAAAATTTATATTTTTTAATCCAATTGACAGACAATCCAAAGTTGTATAACATATCCAAAAATTAGCCTCCTAGGTTGATTAGGACGGGAAATAATTGATGGTTTTTCAGCTTTTTGACCTATAAAAAGAGCTGTTCCTCACCTATCACCCATCTAAATTTAGCTAAGAAGTAGAAATTTGGTAGGTAGACTTAGTACTGGGCATTGGTGTGCTTTTTGGACGTTTCGACTTTTCAGACCCATTGCTTCACCTTACAGTCCCAAAATTGTGGTTTTTTGAGTGGATTTTCTCAAGTTTTGAGTGTTCCTCGCATAATTCCCCTCCAAATTGAAGCAAAGAAATTGAAATTTGCTGTGTGAATTCAATATAGATTCTAGAGGTGTCTTTTAGTGATTTAACTTTTCAATTTCAGTCTATTGACATACAGTAGATGAGGGGGGAAATATCAACAAAATCCATTTTTGGATCCCAGAAGACTATAGGGACCATTTTTGTTCGTGTCAGATTTTTATTTTTATCTATCCCCCTTCCCCCTTCCAATCCACAGAACACTTAAATCATTTACTCTGCATGATACTGATCAAAACTGCCCCAACTCTGTCAATCGGCTCAGTTTGGCGGCGAATTGAATGTATGTGAGTGGGAATGATCTCGGGTTAAGATTCAATTATATCCAAATTTAGGGGAAGGGTTGTTGTGGGGTCAGAAACGTAAAAATTGTTATTTTTAAACCCAATCGATAGAGAATCCGAAGTTGTACAACGAATCCAAAAATCATCCTCCTAGGTCAATTCGGAGGGGAGATATGTGAGGTTGACCTTGAAAAATGGCGATTTCTCGCCTATCTCACCATCACATGCACCTACGAATTAGAAATTTGATATGTTTTTTGGTAATTTCGACTCTTCCGCCTCATTGCACCCCCTCGCAGCCTCTAAAGTGTGGTTTTTTGGCCGGTTTTTTTCTCGTACACTGAAATCATTAACTCAACTCCGTACTGACCAAAATTGCTCTAATTCGGTCGATCGGCTCAGTTTGAAGGTGGGTTGGATATAAATGAGTGGGGATGACCTTGGGTAAAAAATTCATATATGTCCAATTTTAGGGTAGGGGATTGCTTAGGGACCAAAATGAGAAAATAATTTTTATTTCAACCAATGGATAGAAGATTCAATGTTGTATAATATATATAAAAATCAACCTCATAGGTCATTTAGGAGGAGAGATATGAGGGGTTTCTCCCGTTTTTGACCTTGAAAACAGCTCGTCATCCCTTATCTCCTCAGCAAATTAAGCTTGGAAGTTGAAATTCGGTATATGAACTTGATGGGAATACTAGATTTCCAGCCTCGAAAATGTGGTTTCTTGGCGGGGTTTTCCTGTTTTTTTGAGTTTCTTCCTCGCATAACTCCCCTCCAAATTGAACTAGGAAGTTGAAATTTCAGTATTATCAAATAAAAGCAGGCTGATACTTGAGACGATATAGGAGAGAGGAGCTATTTCAAAGAAATAATATTTTAGAGTCTTAGAAGACTATTGATATAACCTTTTTTATACTAGGTTTGAATTGACTTCAAAATGGTTGTGGAAAAATGTCACCTGATTTTCTATGTAATATTGTCCGCGAAAACCAGTTAGGGTCCTAAAATACCTTTACGACAATGTTTATTTTTATTTTTTTTTCCCCGAAACTAAAAATCATTCACTCGGCTCAATACGGACTAAAATTGCTTAAACTCGGCCAGTAGGCTTAGGTTAGAGATAAATCAAATATAAATGGGCGGGATTGAATTATAGGTCAGAATTGAATCATGTCCAAAGTTGGAGGATAAGTTGCTGAGTGGAGAAAATCGAAAAAATTATTCGTTCTTGAATCAATCAATTGAGAACCAAAAGTTGTGTAATATATAAAGAAATCAACTTTTTACGTCAATTGGGAGGAGAGTTAAGGTGATTTTCTCCTTTTTTGATTTTGAAAAAAAACAAGAGGTCTTCGCATACCTCCCTTCTAAACTAAGTTTGTAAGTTGAAAGGTGGTGTGTAGATTTAGTAGGGGTCCTAGTTGTGCTTTTTGAAGGTTTCGACCTTTCAGTTCCGTTGCTCCCATCAATTGGAAGGAAAGATACGAGGATTAACCTCCTATTTAATCTTGAATAAAATTCAGATCTTGACATAACTGTCCCATCCCTTCCCACCTTTATTAAGCTGAAGGGTTGAAATTTAACATGTACGCGTGGTGGGTATTCAAAATCAGAGTATCTAACATGCATGAAAGTAGTGAAAAAGTAGCGATTTGAATAGTCGACAGTGAAAGTGGTGAAAAAGTAGTGAAAATCATGTTGAAAATTACTTGAAAATGGTGAAGAATTGAAAAAATACTGTTTGACAAATTCTTTGCTGATTGAATTTCAACATAATCGAAACCAAAGAATTTTTACCCGGCATGGAGACCACTCTACTCAACCGATGGTATGTAAGTTAATAGAATTGCCTACTCAGTTTGCCGTAAAAACAAATTTTAATCAAACTTCAGAATAAATTATTTTGCAGGGAACGTACGCGTATGTTTTTGATATAAATTGAGAAAAAATGTTTGTAATCAGTTTTAATGGGTGAAGCTTTTTATGAGAGTAAGGTAGTCGACATCAGTTCAGGTCACATGATATCAGTAAAAATTTTAAGAAATAGTGCAAACTGCAATGGTAGTGAAGAAATAGTGATTTGTCTCCCTCAAGTTTCGTTGGATACCCTGCAAATGTGCTCTTAGGAGTTTTTGATTTTTCAATCCCTCCCTACCTTTATACACCCCCACTTGTTAGATAAAGTTCGTTTTCTGTCATCTTTCGAGATTTTCTTACCTGTAACTCCCCTTAAAATTGATCTAGGCGGTTGAAATTTCGGATGTAAATTAAGCAGGAGTCCTAGATGTGAATTTTTGTAGCGTTGACTTTTCAGCTCCATTGTACCTCCTCACAGCCCCCAAAGAAGTAGTTTTTTGATTGATTTTTGTAATTTTTCGAGGTTGTTTTTCCCATATCTCTCCTATAAATTGAGACAGGGATTTAAATTAAATATTTCGGTTTAATAGGAGTCTTGGGTGTGTTTTTTTAGGAGTTTCGACTTTTCAGCTCCACTGCACGCCTCTGAAACTCAAAAAAATGTGATTTTTTAAAACGGTTTTATGTATTTTTTGGATTGATTCCTTCTTTAACTTTCCTCCTAAACTAAGCCAAAATTGCTTAAATGTAATGTATAAATTTATTTCGGGCACTAGATGCGCCATGTGTAACAATTCAAGCAACGCCAAGATTTTACAAAAATCTGTCTAAAATCAATGCCTTTTTTTTTTTTATCGAGGGAACTCCTTTGAACTCTATTACAGACCAAAGGTACTGAATTTTCACAACTTATTTGTTGGACATGGTCGTATAATTTCATTGCCATGTACTGACTGACACTTCTAAACTTTTTTTTACCAGTTGAAAATTTTGTGAAAAAATTTCGCACACGTTTTTTGTGGAAATCAATAGGCTGGAATTTAGCTCCTTAAATTTTGAAAATAGACTATTACATCAAAGAACTTTTTTTTCGCTTTGTTTGGAAAGTTTTACTAAACCGTGTTGTAGTAGGAAAGTTTTCTTCTTGAAGTTTGTAAAATCATTACCCCCTTGAAATTGGGAAATAGGCAATAGACTTTACGTTACTCTGGTGTAAAGTTTTTTTTTTCTTGTTAATCTCGTTGAATTACGTGTTATTACGATTTGCTATACGTATGTAGCTTGCTAATTTAAACCGTGACACGCGTTAAGTTTTTTATTTTTAATACGAAATGAAAAAAGTATAATTTTTTATTTCGGAATTGTCGATTTTTTTTTTTTTTTTTTTTTTTAAAATCGAAATGAAAAAAATATAATTTTTTTTTTCGGAATTTTCGATTTTTTTTTTTTTTTTTTTTTTGTAAAATAATAACGAGTTTTATCGAATATTTAATTCTAATTCAATTGTTCTCAACAGTGTAACATGTAAATTTTTTCTCTCTTTTTTTTTTTATCTTGTTTTAAATTAATCGTAGATTGATTGAACGATTAATTTATTATACTGAATCGAATATTCGTCTCGGATATTGAATTTCTCGTTAGGTATATTAAATGAGAGAGAAAAAAAAATTCAATAAATTTTCCATTTCGTTGTTATTTTTCATTCTTTGCAAATTCAAAACCAAACGCAGCTACCTATAGCTTCGTACCTACTTCAATATACAAATAAATTGAAAATTTTCAATAAATTTTATCGAAAACTTGGCTCCAGCTTATATACATGGTAACCTATATAGCTTTCATTATTCACTTTGATTTTTAGATTAATTTTCAACGAAATTAATTACCATTCGAGAAAAGTTAACGAAAGCTTCGTATTATTATTATTATTTTTAGTCGAAAATTTTTTTTTACTCCGACGAAACAGACAACTAGGTAACTAGGTATGGTTGTTTATTTTCTTTTTTTTCTTTCCTTTATTTTTAAATTAAAAACAGCAGTTTAAACCACCCTGAAAATACGAATTTAATATTTCACGCTGAGATTTATGTATTTTTCAATACCCACCTAGCGGTTGAAATCTAATCAAATATTATTTTGTAAATTGAAAATATAATCTGGAAAAATAATTTTGATTTGAATTTCGTGCAGAGGTACGAATTAAAATTCATGTTGGTATAGTTCTGTTGTGTTTGAATGTAGTACATATGTCGAATTGAAAATATACGGCGTTCATTAGGCAATTGTTCTAACGTCAGATTAGGTCACATTACCATCCGTATGGTGGTAATTACTCGACTAATGATATAGCTTATATATTATTTAAAAAGATTGCAATTAGATTAGACTAGTTGGATTTGGTGATTTTCATTTTTTATTCGTACAATTAAAGAGGAGTCAGGCCTCATTTCAACGTACTGTATTCGTCAAATTACCAAAGGTGTTAACGAAACGAAATACCTACATATGTGCTAGTAAGGTGAGGAAAGTGCAAATAGATAGAGGTAGGTTGGTACGTAAATGTTTAATTAAAGGCTACGTGCGAATGATTATACGTGAAAGGTCGAGCTGGAAAAAAAGTTGTTAATTTTTTGATAATTGCGTTCCAACAGGGTTGTATGTACCTGCTTTTTTCTCTTTTTTTCCTTTTAGGTCAGCGATTTTTATTTTATAATGCTAGAAGAAGTTTCAAGAACACAGTGAGTTTTGAGGTGTGTTTTTTTTTTTTTTTTTTTTAATTCTTCGACTCCGGCGAATAATGCTGCTTCATTTTGTTAGAGGAAATAAATTCGAGCGAGGATTCTAATACTCGTATACGTATGAAAAAAAAAAACCGAACACGTCAACGGCAAACGAAACGTTCATTATTTTAAAAATTGTTTAATTTCGAAAACAATTTAAATCATAATAGATTTACGAGTTTTCATATTTCCATACCAATTAGCACCAAGACTATCATTTATTCTATTATTTAGATAATGGATTTCTGCGTGTAACGAAACTTCTCGTTTAAATTATCCATTATATTTTTGCTCCCCATGGTTACTTACTATATCACTTTGGCACGCCTTCGGTATTCCAAAATATTTTCTCGGCGAAGAAAAAAATTACTAAAAAATACCATCTTATGTTAGGTGTAAGTACCGGATAAGACTTGGTAAAAAAAAAAAAAAAAACCATCGCAATGCTTTGCTTTTTGAGCGTGATTTTCGTAAAATAAACGAGATACCTATGTGAATTGTTCTATTCGTGGAATAAAAAAAAAAGAACGCTCTACGAGGGGCGTACACAGATATTGGAATGAATAGCTAAAATCTCCGAAAAGGCACATCTAAGATTCCTACTGAATCTACGTACCAAATTTCAACCATCTCCCTTCCACACCTCACTTTGAATCAGAAATATAGGTAGAAGTTCGGAAAATAAACACCTTTTCGAAGCTGTCAGAGGGTAAAATAGAGCTTGAAATTCTAAACCCCCAAAAAACCATTTAGAATTCATGCTAAATGCACATGGCAAATTTCAACTCCCTACCTGAATTTGGAAGGGAGATGTACGTAGAACTGACAGTTTTTCAAGGTCCAATAGGAGAAAACTTCTCATATATTGCCTTCTAATTGACGTAGGTGGCTCATTTTTGATCACTTGGTACAATTTTTGATTCTCTGTCGATTGGTTTGAAACGAACAATTTTTGTAATTTCAGTCCCTCCGCACCTCGTCCCGCAAAATTTGCATGTAACTGAATTTTGACTCAACGTCGTCCATATTCGTTAAAATATTAAATCTGCTGATTATCTAAGCCCGCCGATCAAATTTGATCGATTTTGGTCGGCACGGAGCTGAGTAAATGACTTTTAGTTGTGTCAGTTGTCGTCTAGGATTCTCCACCCCCCCCCCTCCTTTTACACAACCACCGATAGTTAGTAGTATCTCAATTTTCATTGACAATATAACATGGAAAATCCGGCTAAAAATTAGTTTAGGAGTCGAATTGAGTAAGTAGAGCTACTAGGATAGGCCGTATTTTGCTCTTTGTGGAAATCTGCAATTGGCTGGATCACATAATTGTTTAAAATTTTTAAAAAAACGAAAGAAATTTTTTTTTTCAAAAAATGGAACCATTACATGTATTGATATGCAAAATTATTAGCGTTAAAAAATTTTCACCATTACTTCTTTCTCCATTTTTTTTTTTGTCAAGTCACTTTGCATTTTTGTACGATTTTTTGAAAAGCAATGAAGAAAATTTTAATATTTTTTTGAGGAACGTCCTCCTAAAATGGATGTAGGACATCAATTTTAATCGACCAAATGCAACATTTCAATTTTACGCCGGTAGCCGATTTTTCAGAGGTGCTTAAATTATCTACTGTTCGTATTTTTTTTTTTTTTTGTAAATTTATGATAAAATCGAAAATCGGCTAAATAGTTTTACTTTTGTTCATTTCAGGTTAATTCTCTTCGCTTCCACGCTTTTTCGGGATTCTCAATAGGAATTTCAAAATGCAAGTGCAATGATTTCATTTTTAGAAAAATGTTCAAAAAATTTTTTCTTTGATTTTTTGAAAATTTTAGAAAATTGTTGAACCTCAAGTTGGTTTTGCAAGTTGGAGAAATTGAGTTCGCAGTACGGTGGACAAAATTCGGCTTTTTTTGAAAACCTATCTTAGGGGGTGTAGTCAACTTTATTTAGAAAGTGACCTCAAAATAATGTGACAAAAATTTCAGCTTTTTAAGTCAATTTTAAAACTTGTAAAACTGACTTCGAGTTCGTTAATTTTCAAAAATTCTGAAAGAATCAAACATTTTTTTTTACTTTTTAGGAATTATTTGTAGGAATTTCCACACACAAAAGTAAATGGTTTAAAAAAAGGGGAAAAATGAAAAATTTCTTTTAAGGTCTAAAAACGATAACGCCCAGTAGGTTTCCAAAGTAAACAAAATTCGGTTCATCGTATTGCAAATTCAATTTTCCAGCTTGTAAAATCAACTTTAAGTCGAAAATTTTTCCAAAAATGGAATTATTATACATATTATTTGTATCCAGAATTATCGTTGTTGGTCGATTTTCGCCATTTTACGTTTTTTCATGGGTTTTTAAAAATGTCACCTTTTGTTTTTTATTCACGATTTTTTGAAAAACCATGAAGGAAATTTTTTTAAGAAACACCCTCTTGAAATGGATATTAAACATTAATTTAAAACAATTAAGCGTTGTGTTTCACCAATTTTTCGAAATCACTCAAAAACGGTAATTTTTCGTGTACATATTTAAAATAAATTTGTTGAAAATTTTTTTGAAAAAAATTTCATTAATTTTTTTCTTTAATACCCAATTGTTAACAGGTTCAGACTTGAAAAGAAATCAAACAAATAATTTAAAATTTTAAACTCATGTCAAATTATCGTATAAATTGGGTACTTATGAGCACCCCCCTCCCTCTTATATCTGTTAGAGTTTTTCATTTTTTTTTGAAAATTCACCAAGCACACAAACAATAATGCATTGATAAACGCAAATTGTGGAAAATTGGAGGGCGAGAGGTGGAGGGGCTGGGATGAAGAGTGGTTGAAGATATCTCTAAAGACCGCCAATATGTTTCATGATGAAGGGTCAAATCACGTATTTCGAACGTGGGTATGGGAGGATGGGTTGTCGGTGGGAGGTAAAGGGTGGGCGTATTGTGGTCAAAGCGTCAGATGTAAAATTTCATTCTAAATATATTTTGGGATTACTGATTTTGTGCTATACTTGATAGTTTTCATACTAAATTAGAATAACTTGATTTTGAGCATTTCGATAAATAAATTTTTAGCTCCATTTTCTATGTCATATTATTAATGAAAACCAGACTATTGCAGTCTATCGACCAACGACGGTTGGGGAGGGGAATACCAACAAAATCCGTTTTGGGGTCCTAAGAGGCTATTAAGGCAATTTTTAGCCATGTCAGATATTTATTTTTATTTTTATTTTATTTTTTCTCCCGAATATTAAAATTATTTACTCTGCTCGATACTTACCTAAATCGCTCCAATTCGACAATCAGCTCAGTTTGGTAGCGGACTAGATATATATGAGTGAGGATGACCTTGGGTCAAAATTCAGTTTTGCCCCATTTGGGGAAAGAGGGCGCTGAGGGACAAAAAAGACAAAAATTATCCTTTTTAAGTCAATCGATAGAACATCCAAAGTTGTATAATATATCCAAAAATCAACTTCCTAGGTCAATTAGAAGGAGAGAAATGAGGGTTTCCCCCCTTTTTGACCTTGAAAAAAAAGCTGTTCCTCCCCCACCAAATGAGCCAGGAAGTTGCGCTGTGGTATGTACATTCATTTTGGGGGGGTTCTGACTTTTATGCTCCATTGCACCCTCTCACAGCCCCAAATATGTGGGTTTTTGGTCAGGTTTTCCAATTTTTTGAGTTTATTCCTCGCATAACTCCTCTAAAAATTGTACTGGAAACTTGAAATTTGGTACATACATTCAGTAAGTGCCCTAAATGTGCCTTTTGGGGGTTTCAACTTTTCAGCCCAATTTCACCCCTTCACATCCCGAAATATGTAGGTTTTTGGTTATTTTTGAGCTTGTTCCTGGTATAACTCCCCTCCAAATTGCACTATGAGCTTGAAATTAGGTATGCAAATTTAGTAAGGCCTTTGGTTGTGCTTTTTGGGGGTTTCGACTTTTCAGTCCTATTGCATCTCCTCGAAGTCCTAAATTTGTGGTTTTTTTAATTTTATTTTAATTTCTTATATGTTTGTTTCTCGCATAACTCCTCTCCAAATTGGTCTAGGAAGTTGAAATTAGGCATGTACAGTCAGTAAGGACCACCCTAGATTTGTGTTTTTGTAGGTTTGACTCTTTAGCCCCACTGAAACTTCCTTATTCTCAAGGTTTTTTTTTGAATTCTTGTAATTATAATATGTTACAAAAATCAGGCTAAGTAGTTTTTTTTTTTTTTTTTGAGATTTGTAGCGCAAAGGTTGCTCTAAATACAATTTTTGTAATAACCAAAAATGTAGGGAATTTTCCAAGAAGAAACTTTTACTCGAACTTTTTTTCGAGAAAGGGGGTGGATCCTTGGAGACGGAGGGGCTGGAAATAATTGCACCCGAGCTTATTTTTGTCCCAAATACATTCCAGATTAATAATCAGTTGTAGAGTCGCTTCTTTCATTTAGTACGAGTGGGGGCTTTTTTTTACAGTAATTCGACTATGTTATTCATACATATGAATAAATGTAATAATTCCGTTTTTGAAAATTAAAAAAAAAATTTTTAATTTGTTGAAAATTTCTGATGTGTTGGTTTTTTAATCTGAGATTTTTACATGATTTTGAAGTCTTTTCGCAACTGTTGTAAGCCATCGTTTGCAAGTATCCAAAAAAAGAGTAACATTCAGTCCAACCCAAAAGTTACCTACCTCAGTGTTGGAAAAATATTTCCAAAAAACGTAAACCAGTTTGAAATTTATTCGTGTTGTTAATTTTAGACACGTGAGGTATCGGAAGATGATTACCTCCTGGGTAGTGGATACGATGATGACGACGAGTTATTTATAAATTGGCTCGTATGTTTTATAAACATTGAGATTGACGACGAAATAAATAATTAAATATGACAGATTTATTAATTCGTTCGGTATAGACCATTATAACTGTGTGTTGGGCTAGGTAACTCGTACTTATACCCTACGTATGATGTAGGTATAAGGTACTCGGGTCATTGTTCATTCCGCCAATGTACTACTACCTAAGTATATTGGTATATTATATGCTGGTGATCCGAAAGTGAATTTTAAAAATGGCTGACGCGATCTCGAGTCCGAGCCATAGCCCGGGCGCCAACTTAATTCATCTACAATGCTCGTGTTTCTCGTACTTGTCACGTGTCTTACGATAAAAATCCACATTTCCCAAATATGGTCCGACGATTATTTAAAATATATGTGTCCGGTATAGTACACCGGTATATACGGCGGCTTAAGTCATATAAGTATAATAGGTATATAAATATACGTGTACGTATCTGTAGGTAAGGTACCTATACCTACTACATGGCTACCTACGTCATTTACCTGCTAAGCATCGAAAATTAGACCGAATTTTTTAAAGTCGAAATAACGAAACAAAAAATAAACAGTTAGGTACCTAGTTAATTACATCGCGATGATGATAATTTCTGACACGTCCATTAACATATTATCTAAGAGGTAAAAAATTTCGCCATGTTTAAACGTTTTCTTTTTTTTTTCTCTCTTTAATGCCAAAAAAAAACCGCTTTTTCGAACCGGAAAAGAGTGAAGTACGCGAAGGAAAATATAAATTTTTTATTTACAATTGTATGTGTTGTAGTGGTACTATGTAAAATAAGAATTTGCATAACATTTTAAAGAGCATTAATTATACGCCCGTTAATATAGAACATTATATCGCGCTTTTAACTTCACTCCCCCCCAGTCCCTTTCGCTTCTGTACTCGTCTTACCTCTCCCTTCCCGCCACAGTTACCACCGCAGGTGCTACTGTCGCGAAAGCAAAATTGTAGTATCGCATGTAAACTGTATAGAAGCCAAAGTTAAAAGTTGAGCAAACTTTTTATCGGCTTAATGAATTCATATTTAAAACTATGAAAATCTAATGTAACGCTTTTTCCTCTAAATACTTATATACTATTTACCAACGTCGCGTCGCGTCTCGCCGAGCCGCGCTGTCGTCTTATTCTTATTGTGTGTGTGTGTGTGTGTGTGTGTGCTTTTTTGTCACTTTTCTGGCTCGAAGAGTTTTAATTTTTATTCCATTGACCTTTTTTTCCCTTACGCTCTGCGTATTTTTTTTTTTTGTCTTTATTCGACGATTTAACGAGCTTGGTTTGGAAAGTGAGAATAAGAAAATTTTTCAAGATGTAAAATTTGAAATTTTTTTTGTTTCGAATTTATAATGTGGCAATTTGTGAAATTTATTAAAATTTTATTTAAATGTCTTTGTAAAATTTGTAAGTCGTGAATATTTCGTTAAAAAGTGGAAAAAAATTATTGGGAATTACTTTGAATGTCATGATGGATGCGTAAAAATATGTAGAAATTTTAACCCGAGGGTATACGTTGAATTATTTTTCAGTCCCATTTAACCCCTTCACAACTCCAAATATGTGATTTTTTGGTGGTTTTTTTTCTTATTTTTTGAGTTTATTCCTCGCATAACTCCCCTCCAAATTGTGCTAAGAAGTTGAAACCAAGTATGCACAGTCAGTAATGAGCCCAGAGGTGCCTTTTGGGGGTTTTGACTTTTTAGCCCCACTGAACTCTTCCTATCTTCAATGTTGAGTAGTTAAAAGCATCGCTTCCTCAAATTATTAAAAAAATATGCTTGATTAGACAATTTTCATTGCTTTTTCCATTTAAAAAATATTATTTCTTACATTGGAAAAATCACCTCATGTCTAATAACGACTCCTGAAGAACCTGACTAGACTCTCTGTTACAGCAAATGGGTTGGGGATACAAATTTTTTCAATTTATATTTATTAAAGCTACACCCTTGCGATGTTAAGAATAGTCAAATTATTATATTCGAGTAAAGTTCAAGTTACTACATTTGTAGCATGAAGGGTGTACTGTTGAGACAATAAAAAATTCAAATAATCGGATATCTCGAATTCTCTCACTTATTTCCTCTCTCACCACTCAACTAATTTTTTAAAGAAAAATTTCCCATCAATCGATTCAACTGAAACGTTCTCTCAGGAGGCACTATGTACATTAGATATTTTTTGGAAAAAAAAGAAAACAAACGTATTTAAATTTAATTTATTTCAAATGTGGCAATTTTTTTAAAGGTTTAAATTTAAATGTCGAGACTCCCAAAAGGCACAGCTAAGGCTATTAGAAAATGTACATACCAAATTTCAACTTCCTAGCTCATCTTGGTGGGGAGATAAGGGAGAAACAGCCCTTTTTCAAGATCAAAAAGAAGGAAAACCCCCATATCTCCCATCCTAATTGACTTAGAAGGTTAATTTTTGGATATATTTTACAACTTTTTATTCTCTATCAGTTGGTTTAAAAAATGACAATTTTTTAGCGTTTTTAATCCCTCTGCACCCCCTCACCCAGAATGGGTCATAACTGAATTTTGAACCATGTTCGTACCCGCTCATATATATGTAATTTTTCGCCGAACAGAGCCGATTGACCGAATTGGAGCGACTTTGGTCTGTATCTAGCAGAGTAAATGTTTTTAATGTTCGGGGAAAAAAGATAAAAATGAAAATAAATATCTGACATGACCAAAAATTGTATTAATGGTCTTCTAAGACCTCAAAACCAATTTATTTGGTATTTCTCACCCCCCCCCCCCAACTGTTGTTGTTCGATAGACTATAATAGCCTAATGGTCTTCTAAGACCTCAAAACCAATTTATTTGGTATTTCTCCCCCCCCCCCCCCAACTGTTGTTGTTCGATAGACTATAATAGCCTGGTTCTCATTGACAATATGACATGAAAAATCAGGCTAAGATTTGGAGAAATTTGGAAAAACTGATAAATTTTTAGAAATTCAAAAGTGTGCTGTATCAAGCAATTTTTTTCCTGACAATTTAGGGTTTTTTCATACCTTTCAACTCCCCTCCCCCGCCTCTGCAAGTCAAACCCACAAGTTTAAACTATCAATTAAATTTTTTTAGAGGGGTTACAAATCTGTGGTTAGTTTTTTGGTCTTCCTCTGCGTCCAAAATTTAAAAAAATTCTATCAAAGCAACCTAATCTGATTACTTCTTTCTTCTCCTTCTTCTCCTTCCCATCCACCATTATTCTCAAATTTCAGGATTTTTATTTTGAAAAATTTTGCATATTTCAGCCTGATTTGAGGTTGTTGCATACTATTACTTTACAACAAATACAGGAGAGAGTATAAATAAAATCTGTTCTGGAGTCTTAGAAGACGAGCAATGCAAAACTGTTTTTGGGCATGTCGAATATTCGTATTCTTTCATTTAAAAAAAAATCTATTCTAAAAGTCATTATTCTGCTCTTTGGCGACTAAAATAGCTCAAATTTGGCCGGGAAGCATAAATTAGTGGTAGATTAGATATACATGGTGTTTCGTCTCTGCAGTACCCCCTTCATACCACAAGTAGAGCAACACAAGTTGGACTCATATAGCATGGGTTGCCTATGCAAAACATTGCAGGAGCTGTGCTACAGGCATTTGAATTTTTTATTTTCAAAAAATTGGAAAATTGTCTCCCATTTGTTTAAAAATTCTTTAATGAGGTACACGTAATAACTTATTCAAAACTTATTCGTAAAAAAATTAAAAAATTTACGAATTTTTAGTTTTTTTTATATTTTTTTTGGCATTTATTTGTCACCACTTCAGCTGGAGTTTTAAAACTGCTGTAATTTGGATGAATGTTCGTAACAACCTAAGTCACGATATTTTGTTGCTATGTTCATTGGTGTCTTATGGAAGGAGGGGGGGTGGGGCCAGGGAACTTCGATTTTTATTATGTTCATTAGACATGAGTTTTCAACTTTTCATTCTCCCTCTGTTTCTCCCTCATCTCCCCTTCTTGAGAAAAAAATTACAATTAAATAATTTTTATGCGTATTTTTTCTTACAAAAACCGCAATTTTAGTCATCGATTGAATACTGAAGCCCTCAGTTTAGCTGGGTATTGAAGGCGATACCTATACTTTCCGGCAAATTTTAAAAATACGGATTGGCTGAATATTTACCTATTTTTAAAAACAAGATTTCAACTGAAAGTACCCTCGAGTCTTTTCGTATAAAACAAATTTCGACCGCTGCGAATTGAACTAATTGAAAACAAAATGAACTTGAATTCTTATCGATTTTTATTTTTGTATCGGTACATATTTCCCTTACCTATAAGCCAAAGTAAGTATACGCAACAAAAAAGAAAAAAGAAGATGAAAAAGCAAAAAACGGGCCTTTGGGTTGAACAAATTATATAGATAACGAATCCAACACTCCGGCCGCGGTCGGTCGGTGCCCATCTCTGGTCGTGGCAATCTTTTAAGACGTACTCATTTCTAAATCCTTCTTACGCAACTCTGCAAAAACATCTTCTAAGATAGAAAATTTCTCATCGAGAATTCTGCTGCTAAAAAGGAGGTAAAAAAATAACTAAATTTTTTTTCCTCTCTCGTGTAAAGTTCGAACTATCTAAAGAATTTGTTTCGGGTTTAAATCCTATGGTTGGGTTTTAAAGATAAAGTAAGTAAATGGATAATTTGTGCTGCACGGCGAACGCATGTGGTGGCCTGGGATGTGGATATTATTCGACCAGCGACGTTAACGTGTGGTATAAGTTCACGTTCATAAAGTTTGGGAAATCGAACGAGCTAAGGGTGAGGAATAGAAGAGGTTTGTTGGAAAGTTAGCTCGGATGTGTGGTAGTACAGAGTATAACACATAAGAGACTAAATAGTATGCTGTGCGTAGTACTTTACCTACATAGCTGGAGCTACATACCTACGTACGTATAGGAACGTGGTATTTTAAAGTACGCTGCTGCAATTGGAGAGAAGAGGAAAATTTTCGACGCGATAAAACACTCCAACGTGTAAAACAATTACCAAATAATTTACGACTAAATGGACAAGCGAGATACGCCTTCTGACACGTTTTTAGCAAATCTATATAACCAGCACGAATGTTAAACCAATACGAAGACTGTGTAAATTCGATCAGATTAATCGAGGTACCTCTTTATTAACGGGTTTACAACCTGTTATTAAGGATGGCTTTAGCGCGAGCAAATTTATCGTATTCTCAAGCTTAGCGACCCAGCGTAACGTTACGTTGAGTCGTTTACAATTTCTTTGCTTTTTAACCGGATTTATTTATGCAGAAAAGAAGAGGTTTATGTGGTCGGTTCGAGGGATGTGCTGTGTTTGCTTGTTGACGAGTTTTAGAAGTTTGGGGTGCAAGTACAAGGACGGATTCCATGATAATTTTATTCAAGTCAATAATTCATACTGAATGGGTTGATTAGAGTAATTAATTACAGTTATAAATGAATTCGATTTGTAGCGATCAAAATTAAACTTGTCAACTATCCAGAATGGATTAATTGGTGTGATTAATTAGAATAAACAACATTGTTGAATATCGACAAAAAGTTAATTAAGATAGTTAATTGGAATGATAAATGGATGACGCCAAATTGAGTGGATTATCGTTAATATATCGATTATTGTAATTAATTAGGATTAGCGGGTTTATTAATTATTCTGAATAGGATATGTTCCTAGTACTACATTGTCCAGGAAAGCAAAAAAAGCTTAATTAGCTGAGTTGTTAATTATAGTGAATAGGCCAATTAAGGTAATGAATTGAAACCCTTATGAATAGGTTAATTTCAATGCAGAAACGTGATTATATGTTAAGGTAACTCCGTGATTACGTAACACTAGAAACGTGACGCTACATATAAACGTAGCACTGTAAAAAACGTGACGTTGTATTGTGGAAACGTGCCGCAGTATAAAACGTGAGGTTGCAAAAACATAATGCATCCAGAAGGTGACGTTACAAATCCATAATATTGCAAGGAACGTCATAAGAAGGGAGGGGTACTATGTGTCTTATTCAGAGGTTCGGTTTTCCTCTACTTCGACGAGGGAGCCCCTCTCCCTCCCCAACGAGGTTTAATCTATTTAATAAAGAACGTGTGGAATAAAAAAAAAACATTGTTTTTCCGATGTCTGCATTTAGGGAGCAATTTTGAAAAAAAATTTTATAACAGTTACCAAGTTTTTATGAGAAAAAAGTAGCATGAATTAGAAAAATTCCAAGTTTTTTGTCCTGAAGGGGGTGGAGGTTTACACACCCCTCTAACCATACCACTGATCGAGACAGTGATGTATCATTACCCGGCTTTTCGGAGGAGGGGGAATTTGTTGAAAATTTTTTTTTAAATTATATAGACCGAGCAAAGCGAGCGTGAAAATTTTGCACAATTTCGAAGGTAGGGGGTTGAGAAATTGCTATTTTTACGTATTTCTAAGCTCTACATGACAAAAATGGCTAGGGAGTTGGGGATGGTGTTTGCCCTCCCCCTCCCCCTCCCCCTTAACGACACTCGATTGAATACATACTCAGAAGTATAGCTTAAAAAATGAATACTTTTTTTTATTCATTCTTTTCATTTTCTTCTTTCAACTGTATCAGATGCATGTATGTGAATTTTAAACCCCTCCCCCCCAATTTTCAACGACGAGTTGTTCGTCAAGAATACACCTTTACCGCACCCTGGCCTTATTAGCACTTTCATACAGGAAGAAAATATGTTTTTGTATGCGTTCAATCAGGGTGTGGGCAGTTTCATTTAACCTATCCATGAAAATCAGGCTTGTGCGGTCTGCTGATATGGGGAGGGTAAGGGTAATATCAACTACACCCGTTTTGAGTACTAGGAAATCATTACGACCATTTTTGGCCATGCCACATATTTAATTCCTCCCTCCCCCCTCCAAACTAAATTGGTCAAATTTGGGAAATATGCTTAAATTGGCGGAAGATTTGATATTTTGGAGTGGGGCTGACTTCTGGTCAAAATTCAGTTGTGTCAAAATTTGGAGGGGATATTGCGGGGCTAAAATTGCAAATTATGTTTCTTCTTAAGTCAGTCGATGGGCAATTCAAGGTTGTATAACATATCCAAAAAACATCATCTTAGGGCGAGGTATGAAAAGTTTCCTCCTTTTTGACCTTGAGAAAGGGCTGTTTCTTCCCCATCACTCCTCCAGATTGATTTGGTATGTAGTCTTAGTGCAGGGCATGGGTGTACTTTTAGAACGTTTTGACTTTTCCCACTCATTGTTCCCTCTTACAGCCTTTAAGTGTGGTTTTTTGGTTGGTTTTTCTTATTTTTTGAGTTTGTTCATGGCATAACTGCCCTTCAAATTGAGCTTGAAAGTTGAGGTGTGTAAATTTAGCATTGGTCTTAGATGTGCCTTATGAAGAGTGTCGATGTTTCAGTCTCATTGCATCCCCTCTCAGCCCTGAAAATGTAGTTTTTTGTCGTTTTTGATCAAAAACTCCTGATGAAAGATGATTGTGAATGATTTTTGCATTTTATATCTTATTAAAAAAATTGAAAAATAAAAAAATAAAAAAATGGAGAAAATTTAATTTTTTTTCAACGAACTTGAATATTTATTGTGAATCTTTGTTAAATCATTTGTAAATATCACATAATGTTCAATCAACTCTTCTGACATTAAATAAACTATACTGCTATAAATAAAAAATATTGAGAACTGAAAAAAAATTGAAAATTTGAAAAAATAAAAAAGTAAGAAAATTGAAACACTGAAAAAAATTAAAAGTAAAAATTAATGAAAAAATAAGAAAAATAAAAAATAAAATACATTAAAAAATTTTGAAGAATAAAAAATGAGTAGAATTAAAAAATAGAGAAATTGAAAAATTGAAAAATGAAAAAAATTAAATATGAAAAACACTAAAAAATTCAGAAAAATAAAAAATTAATACAATAAAAAAATAAAAAAAAAACAAAATTTGAAAAAAATTGAAAAATTTTAAAAGTACGAGTTTTGGACTGAAGGGATTGTGTAAGGGTAGACTGAATGACAAATTTTTTCAATTTCCAACAGCTTTGATGTTCTAAACGTAGTTGGTACAATTTTTTCTCTGTTTCTGACATAAATACGTCATAGGGCTGAGGGTCGTTTTTTGAAAACGTATTGTTTTTGATTTTTGATTTAAAGTTTTCGATGAAAAACTCGCAATGAAAGATGATTAATAAGAATAATTTTTGCAGTATATGTTAAATGGATATGATATATATTCATGATCTAGAATTTTTTAAATTTTTTACCCAATTTTGGATGATTTTAAACTATTTTTTTTTTTTTTAATTTTTTGACTTGATTCCACGCTTAACTTCCCTTCAATTTAATTTAGGGGGTTGATATTTCATATACAGATTTAGTAAAGGTTTTAGCAATGCAGTTTGAGGATGTCAGCTATTCACTCCTTTATCTACCTGTACCCTTTTTTTTAATCTATAAGTGGACAATTTAAAGATGTTCTTAATTCATGGAAATCAGGCTCCAAAAGCATCGCGTTGTGATGCTTTTTTTTCATGTCATAAACTAAGTAGGTACTTATTTATGTATGTACATTTTTTTATATATATGATACATAGAGTAAAATATAACGCATGAGTTAATCATCTCAGGTCGATGCGACGAAGATGAGTAGACTATACAGATAGTGTCGTAGGAGAATGGCAGAATGCTGGGGTCTGCTATATGATCGATGACCGATGATGGCAAATTAACGACTTTATACGTTTACTAAATTTTTTCTGCCCTTGATAAGTTGAAATTTACGCTACCCAAATGATGGAATATGATCCAAAAATTAATAGCGTCGAAAAAATAATATTATCCACACTCGAGTACCTATCCGATTATATAATCTATCTATATGATATACGTGTTTGATCATATACGTACGCTACGTATATGATCAAATTATATTCATTATAGCGATAGATCATGGTTAGATAAAAAGAAAGAGTGAAGAAAAAAAAAAAACATACACAGTTGTTGTCTACTTTTAACGACATTATCGCTTATACAGTATGCACCGAAACGAGTAAATTAATTTTTCAGTATATAATTGTTGTTGTATAGAGCATTAAGAGCGCGCCATCGCTCGTTTAATGTTTCATCCCACGTAGAAAGTGGTCGTGGCGTGTTGTTCATTAATATCATCATTTATTATATAGAAAAAGAATGAAATAAAAAGAAACAGAAAAAAAACCTTTAGAACGCGCACAGAGTGATTGGAATTTTTCGATAATTGACAGAATGATGTAATATTTTTTCTACGTTCGATGGATGTCAATTATAAAGCTGCATCAAATTGCTTTAAATCGATATTAACATCGTCAGACGTGATACACATACTTATAATTGCATATATACTAGAAAATGCAGTCGGTGGTTGTGTAGCTAGCACGATGCTTTGCACGTTTCTTGGTCGTTTATGCAGCTTCGCAGATCTATGTACGCGTACATTTTTACCTGTTAATGGGTTAGAAATTTATGAGATTGGGTGACGTTTCAACGTATATTATAGACATCAGACACTGGTTTTCGGAGTGACTAGATAGATACGATGCCTTGGTACCACTATCTACGAGGCGATGTTTTTTTTCTCTTTTATTTTTATACTATTCTTCACTGAGTCATACACCGCTTTTGGTTTGGTTGGCGGTTATAATGCCAATTTAGGAAAAATTAGCACGCCTTGTGAGTGAAAATTCGAGAAATTTTTGTTCCAGTTTTTGTGTACTTATTTGTGGTTTTTTGTACACGGAGATGGGCAGGTTCGAGTTGGTTTCTGTTTACATATATTAAATCAGATGCATTCAGAGAAGGGAACACAAATATGTTTTATTCTAGTTTCTTTAGGAGATGTACTGTACAAAATGCCCATATGTACGAATAATGGTAAATGCATGAATATTAGTATGATTTTGTGGTAAGTAGGTAAATTCTAGCTTGGTACTTACCTATGTATTTTTTGCGGTTTCGAGTATCCAAATACCATTAAATTTAGTCAGAAAATTAAGAAGAGATATGTAAGTAGCCGAATGAAAAGCATTCATCTACTTTGTTAATCCACGAAATAAGCCTTCAATCGTCAAACGTTAATTCTGATATATGTGGCGGAGCATAGTGAGCGTAAAAAAGATTCATAATTTGAAAATTTTCCAGTTAAATGATCGTTCAGTTTAAATATTTACATTTGTTAAATGTTTGATTAATTTTTCTAATCGAATTCTGTAATGATAGTTTTTTTTTGGCGAGTGTGATAAGTAGCAGATTAAAACAGTTTTCAAAACTGGAAAATCTGAAGGAATAAGCATTTCATTTTTTAAATTCTTTTAGCGAATTTTTTGATTAGAAAATAGTATAAACTGATTTCAAAATTAGACCAACTCGTTATCTATTGCCATAATTGTAACTTTTTCACGATCAAATTCAAATTTTCCAAATTTGATTTTGGTTAACGCAGAGTCGAAGTCAAGTGTTATGAATATTACCACAGAGAAACGAAAATTTCAACTAGAAATTGAATAAAATACTGGAACAGTTCCACACATTGAATTTTTAACTCGATTTAGATTCCAAAATAATTCTCAAAATTCAGTTTTGGCAGAATTCAATTCTAAAGCATGTTTTCAACTCTAGACCCAATAGAATTCGCGACGATTAGTTCTAATAGAATTTCTGCTCAGAGCAGTAAATAAGCGACACACTTCTGTTCACTAAAAAAAATTGTGTGCGTGGGTGGGTGGTGGAGGGGGGGGGGCTCATAATAACTTTCCCAATGTTTTTCGCAAAAAAAATGTGATAAATATGATTTTTCAATCATATTCTTTTTGTTCTTTTATTGTCATATTTTATCAACCACTTAATCCCCACTCTTGATTTTTTATCACATATACTACTGATTATATGGTGTATTTTGACCATAATTAGGAATATTGTCAAGGAGGGAGGAGGGTGGTTAAACTTCAAATCCCAAACGTAACGAAAGTGAAATTTTGAAAAAAATAGTATTTTTAATCGTGGCAAAATGCATTTTTTATAGTTTGGGTTCCAAATTTTGAAGTCTGAATACCAAAAGTGATGGGCTGTCAACGACTTGTATATTAAATTTAGCGTAAATGTAAAAAATTTCAATTTTTCACTCTCAAGTGGGAGGCTATGTCCTTGATAGTTCGCCCTGAGTGTACCACTGGTTTTAGCGCTAATAGAAAATTTTTATTCGAATTAGCTTCTGTGTTAACTTGCTATAAATTTTTTAAGTATGCAGCATATTTCAGAAAATATTATTTTTAAAATTGCTCATATTTGTCCCCTTTAATTTTTTGGGTATGCAAACTATACTGTAGGTATGTCTTATGCAATGACCTATCTGTGGTATAAGGAAATGCAGGGTTAATGCGGAATACCCAGTATGTGATCTGTGGATGTGGAAAGAGGGGAGGTGAGGTGAGAGTGGAGATTAAACTGTAATCAAAGGTCTAATATTGCTCTGAGATCAAAGTGTAGGTAAGAGTTAAGGTATTTGTGAGAGGTTGAAGTTGGTAGATTTGAATTTCTTTGAAGTTTTTCAGAATTAAAACGTAGGTCATATCAGAGGAGAGTTGAGACTTGAGAATTGATTGGTTTTTGAGCATTGTTTTGAGGTCAAAATTAAAAAAAAAATTAATGGAAAATGAATTTCACTTTATTTGTGTAGGGTGACCTCCCCCCCCGCGCACTTAAGAGTGCACTCCATAGCTTGTACTCTCCCTTTAACCTTCCTGAACAAATCATTTTCTACACTAAATTACTTACAATGTGTCCCCATATTGGAGAGCACAAACAAACTACAAATGATGTAAATTAAATTTTCAACTCAGAATTATAAAATCAATCCGAAGTCAAGGTCAACTGTTAGCAGGTCAACTTTCTTTAATTTTCCTTAATATTTCAGCTTGAAATCATGAAGTAAGTCGAGAGTCAAGGTCAACTGTTTATAGGTCAATTTTAAACTATCTTTAATTTTTCTCAACATTTCAACATGAAATCATAAAATCAAATGTGGTCAAGGTCAACTCTTGACGGGATTCAAAATCATTAAATCAATCCGAGGTCGAGGTCAACTGTTGATGGGTGAACTTTCTTTAGTTTTCCTTAGTATTTCAACTTGAAATTATAAAATCAAACGGGGTCAAGGTCAACTAATTTTTCTCGACATTTCAACTTAAAATCGTAAAATCAATTCAGAGGCAACTGTTGACGGGAAAACTTTCTTTAATTTCCCTAATATTTCAACTCAAAATCATGAAATCAATCCAGAGTCAAGGTCAACTGTTTATGGGTCAACTTTAAACTATTTTCAATTTTCCTCAGCATTTCCACCCAAAATCATAAAATAAACTGTGGTCAAGGTCAACTAGTTTTTCTTCGACGTTTCAACTTGAAATCTTAAAATCAATTCAGAGTCAAGGTCAACTGTTGGAGGGTCAACGGAGGACGACATTTCAACTCAAAATCATAAAATCGATTTAAGGTCGTGGTCCACTGTTTTGACGAGTAAACTTCAAACATCTCTAATTTTTCTCTACATTTCAACTAAAAATCATAAAAACAATCCTTCATAAAGTAAGTCTACTGATGTCATTCGAGGCCATAGAAATCTGCTCACTGATATCAGCCAATGATGATGTCACGCTGTTGACGGTCCACTAATATCATCTAATTATGACGGTCAACTATTGACACTCAACTGTTGATGGTCAATTGTTGACAATTTTTTCAGAATGCGCTATTAAACATATTTCGATGTTAAAAAAGAAATTTTTTTAAAATTAAAAATGATTATAAAAGATTTTTGCATTTTATGTTAAAATGTTGATATGGTTGTCCAATTTGAAATAATTCAAAAATTCAAAAATACAAAAAATTCAAAATATAATCAATTTATTTATTTATAATATGAAGGATCTTTGCAATTGAAAGAAATTAAAAATAATTATGAATAACTTTGGAATTTTATGCCAAAATGTTAAAATGGATATCTAATTAAAAAAAATGTAGAAAATTAAAAATAAAAAAAATTGAAAACTATGGTAATTAAAAAATTAAGAAATTTAAAATATTAAAAAATTGAAAAAGTTGAGAAATAAAAAATTAAAAGAATTCAATACAAAATGAAAAAATTAAAGAAATTTATTTATTCAGAATGCAACAACTTTTTTTTAAGTAAAAAAATAATAAATGATCTCTGCACTGTATGTTAAAATGTCGAAGTTGAATAATTGTGAAAAGGTATTGCTGGGTTAGTCGTGTACGCTTTGGATAATTTAGTGAGTGGGTGGTGTGCTTTGCCTAAATTTTTTTCTGACTTCTCTTATCAACATTTTTTGTATTTTACCTCCCACTTCATCATATAGAAGTTTCCTTGGCTCAACTTCGTTCTGTCTTGGAGAGATAAACTTTTTTTTAAAAGGTATTTTAAACTCGGCGGAGTCGAGGTTTCGGCAACATTTAAACCATTTGTTCACCCTTCTTATAAAAAAAACCAAGTCAGAGAAACAAGAGCTTATAACTGATAAATTTCCTGGCTGAGTTGTATCCTACAAGATTCAAAATAGAGGCACATACAAAGCATTCACTAAGCCTACTTGTCTGAGAAAATTAAGTTGAGAAAGGCAGGATTCGAATATTTATTTACACACTATTTTTTTTTTTTTGCTATTTTTAAACGGGCAAACAAAAAAAAAAAAAAAAACATTTGACCAATTTCCGGGGAAAAAATTTTCAAACTCTCAACATCAATTACTTAAATCAGGTTATATTTGCGCTACGAAGAAGAAAAAAAATTATTACAAATAACCGACGAATCTTCCACGTAAAAAGCTCCTTTCACTTTTTCTTTTGCAAATGTACGTACATAAACAAAGCTTGTAAAATATAAGGAAGAAAGTATGTAAAAAAAACAAAACAGAGTGTTTGAAAATCAAAGCCTTTTCGCAACGTATGTTTCTCTTACATGCTGCCTATCTCTACCACGCGTACAAACGCGAGCAAACAGCTTTAAATATTAAAATTGCCAAATGTGTAAGTATTTGGAAACGGCATAAAAATCGCTTCGCATACGCGGTGGTAAATTGAAACAGCAGCTAGGTACAAATTGAAACGTATCTAATATTTTCACATTTCGGCAACAACCTTTACACGCGAGTATGGTAATAACATGAGAAAAATCTCCACTTATGGTACGAACAGTAACGCGCATTTCTTCGTACCATTAGTAGGTACTGTGTAATAGGTATAGGTATAGGTATAGGTATAGCTAGAGGTAGCTAAACCTACGTCGTCGCTAGTGTACGTAACGTAATGTAGATGATGAAAATTGAATTTTTCCACCTTTTCACCCGGTCGCGTCTCGTCGAGCTCGCAACAAATTTCGCATTTTCTTTTCCGTTTTGCTTGAACGTTCGAAACATCGCGTCTTATAGTTTTCGCCATCGCCCACCAAGATTGTTACGTCGTAAGCATCCGCCACAAGATGGCATAAGTACATTACCAGTACACCAGTACCAGCATCACACACGAATGTACCCATAATAAACATGGAAAATAAATCCGGGCGCGTATAGCGAATCAAATTAAATTGACAGCTGAGCCCTTTGTAACAGCCAGGAATATGGCTGGCGTAAACTTTCGACGAAGACCGACGTATTAAATACTTTCTTTCTGCTCAACGAAGAGTACCTCTACCGTAATATACTTTACATTAACAATACACGCTGATGGAGTTTTCCACGTATCAGTTTTCCAGCAACGTACTTCGCGTAAAATATTCTACTTTTAATTAGCGTCGCCCTGAACTGCTGCGAGCTACCGAACAAACTTCCAAACGTATAATTATGAAAAAGGCGTTGAACCGACGGAGCGGCGTTTTCAAACGAGTACAATACCGTATATTGTACGATTACATTCGACGAGTTTATTTTTTTTAATAAAGCGCCATTTTATGGTGTATAAAAATAAGTATATTATAGAATACGTATACGTCTACGTACCATGCTATATAATACCTACTATAATGATATAAAAAAGTCGTCATCGCGTAGTCGTTGCAAGTTGGTCGCGACTTGAGAGCTGTTTCTTCCCAGTAAAGGGTGCTTTGTTATATGATCTTTAATTTGCACAAGTTGTAAATATGTAGAGTGTCGAGTGAAACGAGACGATGAATCAAGGTTAAGGTGTAACGAAACACCCTGACCTTGTATACATATGGTGATTATTATGAACAGTGAGCGAATTTGGTTTCGAAACTTATTTTTAAACTTAATTTTTCAAACAGTGCGAGGCAACATGAATTCTACGCGTCATGGAAATTATAAAGGATACCTTACAGCAGAACCGACTTTGCACTCAGATTTTGAAAATTATCATGACACATTGCTGAGCATGTCTAAAATAACGTAAAGTGCAGAAATCATTCATTACTTTTTGATTTCTTTAATTTTTTAATTTTTTCAATTTTTTAATTTTTCTAATTCTTGGGGTTTTTTATTTTTTTTTTTAATTTTTTCGGTTTTTTTTCTTTAGTTTTTTTATTTTTTTTCAATTTTTTCAGTTTTTTAGTTTTAATTTTTCTAATTCTTCAATTTTTTTTATTTAATGTCTATTTTTTCAAATTTAAAAAAATTTTTCCATTTTTTAATTTTTTCAACTTTTTTATTTTTTAATGTTTTTTGTTTTTCAATTTTTTGTATCAGACATATATGTCAATATTTTAACATATAGTGCAAAAGTCATTCGTAATCATCTTTCATCGCAAATTTTATACCAAAAAGAACTTCAAATCAAAAACGTGACCTCAAAAATGTAACGTTTTCAAAAAATGACCCCCAGCGCTAAGACATATTCACGTCAACATGTACATTACCTTTTCACCAATTTATTGACATGGATAGGTCTTGGGGCCGGGGGTTATTCTGTGAAAGCGTGATGTTTTTGGCGTGACATTTTTGATGCAAAGTTTTTGATTTTTGATTTGAAGTTTTTAATCAAAAACTCGCAATGAAAGATGATTACAAAAGATTTTTGTACTTCATGTTGAAATGTTGACATGGATATGTTTTTGCACTTTATGTTAAAATTTCCAAGTTGGATTAATAGGAAAATAATAAAATATAAAAATTGAAAAAAAAATAAAAAATTAGAAAAAATATAAAAAATAAAAAAAAATTGATTGCACTTTATGTAAAAATGTTGGTATGGATGTCTAATTTAAAAAAAAGAAGAAATAAAAAAAGTTGAAAAAGTAGAAAAATTAATAACCAAAATGGTTGAAGCGAAGAAAAAAATTGTTCTTGTCTTAAATAAATAAATAAAACATAAAAAATTGTAAAAATGAAAAAATTTAAAAATCGAAGAAATTAATTAATTTATTTAGAAAGGAATATTTTTTTTTATTAAAAAAGTTATGAATGATTTCTGCACTTGATAAAAAATTGAAAATAATTATGAGTAACTTTTGCACTTTATGTTAAAATGTCAACATGAATCTGTAATTTAAAAAAATTAAAAAAGTTGAAAACTTGTAAAAAAAAATTATTTTCTAGTGAGAAGCAAATTATATATGCATATGTAAATACGAAAATTCATAAATTGTTTGCAAGATAACCAAAATGGTTGAAGCGAAGAAAAAAAAATTGAATTTTAAAAATAAACTAATTAACTAAACAATTTTAAAAATTTGATAAAAAATAAAAAAATTGAATGAATTTATTTATTAATTTATTCATCTATTTAGAACACAACATTTTTTTCTTGATAAAAAAATAATGAATGATTTCTATACTTTTATGTTGAAATTTCCAAGTTGAATTAATGAAATTTTTATCCAATTTTAGCTATTTTTGACGCTAGATCAGCCCCACTACTGTATTTATGGCTGGCAACCTTTTGCTTCTCTATAATGTTGTTTAGTATTGTTGTTTTAAATCGAAATTAGAGTTCTGTCCCCTCCCCCAATTGAAGTGAAAATGGCAGGGGTTCTGTTCCTATTCAAGTGGAGCAGATTTTGCTCTTGGAATATTTCGAGGACCTTCCTTCAACTTTAAAAAGCTGTATTGTCCCCCTGAATAAGATAGTGAAGTCAATTAATTCTTGTTTAAGTACACAGCTATCACCAAATTGTCACATTTTGTATTAATGTAGGGGATTTTTTCTTATGTTGAAAGTATGTCAAAAAATTAGGAAAGAAGTGTTTTTACATTAATTTAGACACGCTGAATTTCAATCCAATGTTTATTTTTCACTTGTACTTCTAGTTCGCATTTTGACCCTTTACCCTTCGCGTACCCATGTCCACAATTCTGCTTTATTTTCCTCAGACAAAATTTTAATGGCGTAATCTGATATAAAATTTTATGCTAAACAACTTTATTTCTATTCATTTTTAGCGTATTGACCATTATTTCTGGGAAAAATGCATTTCAACTTTTTAAACACGTCTCAAATCGCCGAGAAAATTGAAAAAAAATTCCAAAATTTTTTTCGTCAAAACACATATGTACTTTGGTGAAAAAAATTTCACATATCCCTTTATGGTCCGCAGCTGCAACAATTCGAAGTTTTTTTTAGTCGCCACCACCCTCCCCCCCTCCATCCAGGAATGGGAAATTTTTGGAAAATTCATGTCGATAGACGCATCATTCTTCTAAAGATTTGAATTAAAATCATCATTTTTCCCCAAATGAGTTTGAATAAGGAATTGTTTTGCAAAAAATGAATAGTTTTTTTGATATTCTGAACGAGGGAATGGGCAGGAAAAAATTTTTTCAGAGATACCTGATGATGTGTTGTAAACATTTTGAAAATTTGTAATCAAGGGCATTTCGCTTCTTCTCATGCAGGAATACCCTTTCCTCCACGTGCTCCAAAAATTATTGTATCGACGAAGTTACATATCAGGCTATCATTGTATTATTCAATGGTTTTTGAAAGTTTGTCTTAAAGTATTCGTATAAGAGCAAAAGTGAGCGAATTTTGGTTTTATAGCACAATTTTTCGTCGTGACATCGACCTTGGCAATGATAGTATTTGCGACCTTGACTTCTTTCAAGTACATTTGCCAAAAGGTTTACTTTTTTCGAGTTGAACTCATCCCTTTGAACCACGAAGCGAGCCCGTATAATGAATGATACATAAGCGTGTCGTACTCGATACGGATAAAATAATACTGGTAATTTTTTACATTAAAAATGTAAATTTTTAGAAATTTTTCAAAATTCTTTACATCTTTAACAACTCATAAAATTGGTATTTATGTTTCATATTATGGTATGTTCTAGCTGGATGCGTTTTTTGCTTACTGCTTTGTGCATAATTTGTTAGATTCTTTTTTTTTTTTTTTCATTACACTGATTCATTTTACAAAATATCTCTAAACCAACATTTTCTAATTCACATTTTGTCAACTTTTCTACGAGTGTGCTTTTTAATATTAAAATCCATCTCGAATTTTTTTTATTATTTTTTTTTTTTAGCGTAATATGGGTAAAATATTTTTTCAATAGGATTATAAGCACTATCTATAGGTACTACATTTGTCGTGTTTATATTTCAACCAAAATCGATAAAATCTGTAAACATTATCTCGTCTTTATATGTACGTGAATTAAATAACGATGCTGATTTTTGATTTTGTATAAAAACTAGCCTACCAACCAAACCAACTTAGGCAAACATTCGTTGTACTATTTCGAAAGGCTTAAAAGGTCACGGCTCTTGTGAAACTACTAAAGCGAAATAAATCGTGTTGAATTAGTTATTTTTGTTATTAGGAATTGTTCAGTGTACGCTGTATACGTTTTATTCGATGATGGGAATATTTGTTCGATGGTTTTTTTTCTCCCTCCAATGCGATGGTTTGCTTGCCTATAAAATGGAATTGATCTTTGGTCGGCCTTTGGTTGTTTGAAGTGCCTGTGCCTGTTTTTAAGAAATATTTTATTGTGGTTATCGAATATTTTATAATATATTTTACGCGCAAAACTTTTTCACGAATCACGAAGGACGAATTTTCCCGTGTTTGAACGAACGAAAGCTCATGAGTTGGGATATTTACTTTAGGTACTTTTAAAAAAGTTTGTTTTTTGTTTGAATTATTTTAGTATGATTTGTATATGTGAAGGAAAGGATTGTATAACTTTCTGCTGTGCAATTCAAGTCTACGTATAGTTTGTTTTCTAAAGGTGTACTTTTGTGAAAGTTATAAAATGTTGGGAATTTGGTTTGTAGGTCTGTGAAGTTGATTGGATGAGTTTATTTATCAACTTTGTTGCTTTTATGTTGTAAATATTTTGAAGTAGACGATGTAGGCCGAATCTTTACATTAATTACTAAAAAAAGAAATTTCAATCGATCCGTCAAGTGAATTTCCTTTGCTAAAATTTTCAAAAATAGGATTCGCATTAACTTGACTGTTTTGAGCTTATGTCTATGGTAAATTACCAAGTAATTACTGGTAAATTGTGAAATAATTACCAGTGAATGACCAAGTAATTACCAGTAAATTCTCAAGTAATAATCGATAAATTCTCAAGTAATTACTGATAAATTCTCAAGTAATTGCAGGTAAATTGTCGCGTAATCACCGGTAAATTACCAAGTAATCACCGGTTAATTTTCAAGTAATTACCGAAAAATTTCCTAGTAATTCCCTGTAAATTTCCATGCAATCACTGGTGAATTACCAGCTAATTCTCAAGTAATTAACGGTAAATTACCTAGTAATTACCAATAAATTACCATGTAATCACTGGCGAATTATCAAGTAATTACTGATAAATTACCAAATAATGGTTAGTACATTATCAAGTAATTAACAGTAAATCGCCAAGTAATTACCAGTAAATTACCACGTTATTTACCGTTATTTACCGTAAATTGCATTATTAGTAAAGATGGTTTTTTCTAGGATTTTTTGAATAGTTTCAGTTCTTTTTTTTTTTTTAAGTCATATTAACTGTGTTCTGTTCAGAACGATTTGAATATCGTTTATTGGGCATAGCTATTTTTTTAAGTGCACATCCCATCCCCTACAAAATTTAGCAACACTATGACACTCATATCACACATTACATGATGAAAACGAATCGAATAGTGTAAATTAGAAGCGATCTGAATATCGCGTATCGGGTATCTCTGTTATTTTCTTCCAAGTCTTGAGTTGTTTGACATCTGGCGCTGATATTGACAGTACGAATAGTCGAGAGTTTACCGCTAAATCTTTTTCGCAATTCAATTTCACATAGAAAACTGAAAATTATTAATTATGATAAACCAATACTCGACGATATGTAGGTAGTAGGTACAAGAGTAGGTAGATAGCTCGTTCGTTAGATGAAATATCGAATTTTTCCTACTTTTTCTTCGCTTCGCTTGTGTATAAACTCACCGCACGTCACTAATTAAAATGGCAATGTGAAAGACGTAGATGGTAAACATTATTAATTATTTTATGCATGGAGCAAAATTAGGTTGGATCAAACAGAAACCAGAAAGAGGGTGAAATATTTCAAATTTATTAACATCAAATAACGTTTAATATTTATTTATCTGCTTCCATTGAAAAAGTCCATCTTTGGTACCTATAAGAAATTTTGATTGAAAATTTGAGTTCAATGTGAGAAATATATATTGAGAAAGTTTTGAAAAAGATGGAAAGTTGCTTAAAATTTTAAAACAAATTCCACTGAATTCGGATTATTTGAATGTAATTATTAATCGTGAAAATTCGTAGAAAGCTGAGCAAAAAAAAATGAACAAAAATGCATAAAAATACAAAAAAATGATGGAAAATAATTTTAAAAAAACATCACAAATCCGTAAAAATTAAAAAAAATTGTCCAAATTTACGAAAAAATGTTAAAATTGAAGTAAGAAAATCAATAAAAATGCCCAAAAATACCGAAAACTTTTGAAAATAACGGAAAACATGTTGAAAATAAGTTTAAAAAAATCATCAGAAATGCATGAAAATGGAAAAAAATTTAATGAAATTGACAAAAAACTTTTGAAATTTGGATGAAAAAATTGATAAAAATGCACAAAAATACTAAAATTTTGACTAAAATAACGAAAAAATGTTGAATATTGAATGAAAAAGTTATCAATAAAACACAAAAATGCAGAAAATTTACCAAAATAACGAAAAAAATTTTGAAAATTGTGTAGAAAAATGATTAAAAATGTATAAAAATCCTAAAAGTTTGTCAAAATATAGAAAAAAATCTTAGAATTTGGGTAAAGAAATCATTAAAAATACATAAAATTCTTAAAAATTTATCAAATTATAGAGCAAAATGTTGAAATTGGGGTAAAAAAAATCACTAAGATTTCGCCAAAATACCGTAAATTTGCTAAAAGTAATGAAAACTCCGTGATAAAGTGAGTTAAATATTATAAAAATGTATAAAAGTTTTCAAAATTTTGGCAAAAAGTTGATAAAAATTCACAGAAATTGTGGAAATTTTGAAAAAAGTGATGAAAAAATGTTGAAAATGATGCAAAAAAATGATCAAGAATGCATGTAAATTTCAAAAAATTTGTCATTTACGAAAAAATGTTGAAAACTGAGTCGAAAAAAATCGATTAAAATGCACAAAAATACAGTTAATTTGTCGGAAAAAAACAAAAAAATTTTTTAAGAATGGGGTTAAAAAAATTGATAAAAATGCACAAAAATACTCGAAATTTGACGGAAATAACGAAAAAAATGTTGAAAATTTTGTCAAAAAGTCTTCAAATATACATAAAAATTCTACATAATTTGTCGAAATTTACAAAAAAATGTTGAATTCTGAATGGAAAAAATCAAATGAAATGTATAAACACACACCAAATTCGACGAAAACGACGAAAATAATATTAAAAATTGAGATAAAAAATCATCAAAAGTGTATAAATATATTAAAATTTTGTCGAAATGTACGATAAAATATTGAAATTTGGGTGAAAAATACATCAAAATTCAGAAAAATTTAACAAAAAAAAAAAAAAATGTTCAAATGTATTAAAAAAAAAAAAAAAAAAAAAAGTAAAAATGCACAAATACATATGCAAAAAATTTGAAAAAATTTTTTATAAAAAAAAATCGCTAAAATGCACAAATATTCAGAACAATTTACAAAAGTAACGAAAAAAATGTTGAAAATTGTGTTAAAAAATGATAAAAGTTGTTCAACAATTCCAAAGACTTGCCTAAATTTACGATAAAATGTTGAAATTAGTCAAAAAAAAATCAATAAAAATGCACAAAAATGCACGAAATTTTGAAAAAAAAAAAAGAATATTAGAAAAAGGTATTGAAAATTGAGTAAAAAAATTCTGTAAAAAATTTAAAAATTTGGCAAAATATACAAAAAAATGTTGGAATATCGGTTAAAAAAAAAATCGATAAAACTGCACAAAAATGCCAAAAAATTGACAAAAAAATAAAAGAAAAAAATGTTTAAAAGTGAGTAGAAAAACCGACAAAAATGCATAAAAATTAAAAAAATTTGCCAAAATTTATAAAAAATTGTTGTAACGATTAACCCAGCTTAATAGGTTAATTTTATTGATGTTTGTAAACTCACGTCACCTATGATTAATAATATGATCAATAAATATTAGTAAATAAATTAAACTAATGACAGTATTGACAGTAACCAAAAAGCAATAATAAATTAGTATAAACCTACATCTAAACAACATCCACAAGCAACAACGATTATTTTCAACCTTTGGTAATTACGGGTAATTGATGGTAAATTCGAGAGTAATTTAGTAAATGATATTTTAAATACTTGGTAATTTGTTAACAAACTAAATTACACCCTATTGTACGATTACGATAATTTATCCAACTTATGTAATTTAATAATAGCCTCGTAAAAATCACTCGATAGTTGGCAGTGACGTATGTGCATTTTTTTTTTTTTTTTTTCAAAATAACGAGACGCTATTCGTTTAAGATGAAACGATGGCTCACTTGTACGTACATGACGTACCATGCAGAGTCACTATGCATGTAGATATACCTAGACCTAGTGATACTGCGAGTATGTCAATTGAAAGTATACTTACACAAATAAGAAAACTCTTCCAAGCGGGTATAATTACATTTCGATTAATTAAATCCGACAATACGCACGATCGTTAGTTAAACAGACAATTAAGTATATAAACGACGAGTTGTTTGTTTTTCAAAAGCACCATCATTATTGTTCGAATTGATGGAAGAATTGCAATTAAATCTTCATCTGGTGAAACCGCCCGAAACCTTGCGAATTTATAAAGAGACGAACTTCAAGTCTCGTCTGTTTGCCATCTAATTCTTCTACCCAATACGCTTGCATTATTATTGCGAATACTTAGACAAATAAACGTACTCGTCGTATCTCTTCTCTACCTACTAGTTAGTTGGTACCTTCTACCTAGACCTACCTACCTACCTACCTACATAGTTACTTTATCGCATTCCGATTATTATCGCTCCAAACGAATTACAACGTATACTGTATACGCGAGATATGTACGTAGTACGTATAGATCGTCAACGCGAATCTACTTACTGCGGCAAAAGACGACAGGAAATCACGAATAAAAGATCAAAGAAGTTAACCATGCAAATTACGATGCACGATTTTCTTATTCTCGCATACTGTAGCGGTATGGTATGGTATGGTACTGTATAATATATCCGCGTATATCTTTGTAAAAGTTTCTTTCGCGTAAGTATAAGGAAAATTGTATGTAGCTTATTACACGATATCACCTCTTCTAGCTCGCTGACACCCTGGCTGCCTGCTATGTTAGCCTGTTCATCGTAATCACCCTCTTGTCTACTTTACGCAGCTTGTAGCGTGATGTACTTCTCGTCAAAGAAAACAATGCTAATATTGTCTCGACGATTCAACGTTACAATAATCGATTCGAACGAAAGCTTTCGACGAAATATACAAGTATCTAGTATCTGCTGCGATACGCAGATTAGCTAATTAGAATTCAAACAAAATTTACGAAAATTTTCGAATACCAAAGCTCCAGCGACGACGCTTCTTTTCTCCAAGTTATTTACATTTCGTCATCCGACTCGCGAGTTGTTTACTTTTAAAGCGAACAGTATAGTGTACTTATGTATATCTCTGCTAAACGAATCCGCCAAGCTGTACCACTCGACTCGACCGACAACGGACGGTGCCAATAAAATGCAGCGGCGTGCCGAGTCGAGGAAATCCCTTGTACATGCGATGATTTTAAACTGCTCCCCCTTAATTTAGTATTTCGCAGCATCGTTCGTCACACTCAGATGTATACCACACATACGTAGAGTTATAATGTACCGTACACCATTCGCGTAACCGACCCCTTTTTACTAATTGTCGTCATTTTGGTATTGAAGCACGTAATTTATGGCCATTTCGGCCGATTATAAAGTGGTTAAAATAGCCGCAATCGGACTTTAAAGTTGAATAGGTACGCCGGGGCGTTGGTTTCAAGTGACAAAAATGAACAGCATCGCGATAAGTTGCTTTTTTAGCCTGATTTTCGTAATATATTGGAATTGTTTTGCTCGTGAAGTAATGAGAAAAAGGCCCCTGCGATAATTTTTCTTAATCAGTGAAAGCGGTGGAAGTAGGTATTGGACTGAATAGCTGAAACAATCTGAAGGCTTTTCTAGGATTTCCAAAAAATTTACACGCTGAATTCCAACTACCTAGCTCAATTTGAAAGTAAGATACTTACTTATACGAGGGAAAAAATTGAAAGATAACGAAAACCTGTAAGGGGATGCAATGGGGCTGAAAAGTTGAAACTCCTCAAAAGCGCAATTAGTACTTTTACTGTATGTACATGTCAAATTTAAATTCCACAACTGAATTCGAAAGAGAGATAAGAGTAGACAAATTCATTTTTTAAGGCCAAAAAAAGTGGAAATCCTCATTTCTCTCCTTCTAATTGATGTAAATGGCTGATTTGTGGATATTTTGTACATCATTCTATTGACTGGTTTAAAAACAAATATTTGAGATCCCTGGCAAATCTCCACACCAAATTTTAACTTCCTACATTAGTTTGGAAATGGTAAAAATGAAAAAAACCCGACCAAAAAAACTACTTTTCCAGGACTGTGAAAGAGGGCAGTAGAATTAAAGGTCTAAACCGCTAAAAGGTACATCAGAGATCTGTATTTAAGACTTCAACCTTCCAGCCTAATTTGAAGGGGAGACGCCCATGCCATAATTTTCATTAAAAAAACTCCCAAAAAACTAATTTTTTCAGGGTGTGAAAAGCTGCAGTGATGCTGAAAAGTAGACAACTCCATAATGCTGATCTAGAATCCTGAATGAATATACATACTCAATTTTAACCCTTTCACTCAATTTAGGAGGGCGGCTGCTATATGAGAAACAGCCTATTTTCAAATTTTATGGTCAAAAAGGTAGAGAACCTCCATTGCCCCTACTAATGGATTCTGTATCGATGGCTCGAAAAGGAATAATTTTTTTAATTTGTGTCCATCAGCTCCCTCCCCCGAATTTGGGGATTACTGAATTCTCACCCGAGGTCATTTTTACTCATACATATGAAGTCCACCGCCAATCTGAGCCCATTGCATAAATTTCACTAATTTTAGTAAATATTTGACGTGACCAAAAATAATTTTAATGATCTTCTAGGGCTACAAAACGAATTTTGTTGATATCCCCTTCCCCCTCTGCCCTCTACAAGTTGATCAAGTTTTTAGCCTGATTTTCTATGTTATATGGTCAATGAAAACCAGCCTATTATGGTCTACCGACTTATGGCGCATGAGGACGGAATGTCATTGAAATCCGTTTTGAGGCTCTAATAAACCATTAAGACCAATTTTGGCCATGTCACATATTTATTTTTTCCGCCGAAACTAAAAATCATTTGCTCAGCTCAATGCCGACCGAGATCGATCAAATTTGGGAAATAGGTTTAGGTTGGCGACAGACTTGATATTCTGAAGAAGGGATGATCTCGGGTCAAAATTCAGTTATGCTTGAATTTGGAGGAGGGGGCGCTGAGGAGCAAAAATCGCAAAAATTGTTACTTTTTAAACCATTCGATAGAAAATCTAAAGTTGCTCAATGCGTCCGAAAATCAGCCTCTTAGGTCAATTAGAAGGGGAGATATGGGGGTTCCCCCTTCTTGGCTCGAAAATAGGCTGTCCCTTCTCTATTTCCCGTTCGAATTGAGGTAGGAAGTTGAAATTTAGCATGTAGTAGGAGCCTGCTTTTTTGGAGTTTCGACTTTTCAGCCTCATTGTGCCTCCTTACAACCCCAAAAATGTAACTTTTTTGGTCGGTTTTTGTTATTTTTTTGAACTTGTTTCTCGCATATTTCCTCTTCAAATTGAGCTAGGAAATTGAAACTGGGTACGTAGATTTAGTATAGGTCTTCGATGAGCTTTTTTGAGGTTTCAGCGATTCACTTCAGCATCTACCTATACCCCTACCCAGGTTTTTTGTCACTTATTGGGGGGGGAGGGGAACGCTGATTTTCGAAAGTTGTTTTGATTTTTTCACTTTTTATGGCAATTATCGGTATTTTCAAGATTTCCTTTGAGGGCACACTCACGTACCCTCACAAAAATAGCCGTGCCTCTTTCTCTATTCAAGAAAAAACATCCCAAAACGCTCTTTTTTTTATACCTCGAGTGGGAAATTCAAATATTATTTTCATTGTATAAAAATTTGGCTTGAAATCTATCCCAGCCTGATTTTCGTTAAATATTCGAATTACGTGAATTGTTCTATTCTTAGAATTAAAAAGAAACATAGCTTTTTAGGGGAGGGGGGTGGTTAATTTCGGATTAAATGGTTAAATTATTCAAAGACCATATCCAACATCATAACTGAATCCACACGCCAAATTTTAATACCTCAGGTCAATTGGAGAGGAGGGGATAAGAGTTAAAATGAAGATGTATTTTTGTAAGCTATTTTTAGCTTATTTATTTTTGAATTGAATTATTCTAGAGATTTAATCTGCATATTTGTCGCAGTTCTAGCTACTTTTTTAATAATATTTTTCATGTTTATTTTTTCTCTTTTTTTTTTCAGAATTTAGATGCTAAATTGAAGTAAAAGATGCCAAAATCGTCATTTCCAGTCATTTCCTAGATGCTTGTTCTCTTGTCAGATCGGGTAAGAGTTTATCTTTTTGTTTTAATATATTCACACGGAGATGGAATGTGGATTTATAAAACGAAATCGCCAACTAGCCCACAATTTTAACTCATTAGATAAATTTGAAGAGCAAATTTATGCGAGGAGCAACGTCAAAGGCGATCCTAAGCCATCTACAAGTCACTTCTTGAAGTCTATGAGAGGTTGCAGTGGGTCTGATAGGAGTAGAGTAAATTCTCGAAAGACACCTAAATCTGCCGTGCCAAATTGCAACCCCCTCCCCAGGTCAATTTGAAGGTAAAAAAATGAACGGTACCTACTCAAAAAAATGCTAAGAGCCAAACTTGACCTTGGCAAGAACCATTTTTTAGGACTGCAAAGAGGTGCAAAAGGATTGAAATATCGAAATGTCTAAAAAGCACATCTAGAGCACCAATCTACATGATAAATTCAACCCCCTAGCTAAGGTTGGAGAGAAGAAACCCCCAACCTAACCTCACCAAACCCCCTTTTTGGATCCTGGAAGTGTTGTAAAAGGAATTGTCTGGTTGAAACTTCAAACAGACATATCTAGGACATCTAAACAATTTGCACTCTGATTTTCTGCTCTATAACATTGTTTTGGGGGGTGGGGGGTATTCGAAAAAACGATTTTATCAAGATAAAAAGGGGGTAAGCTTTTGGATGTATTATTCAACTTTAGATTCTCTATCGTTTTGTTTTTTTTGTTTTTTTTTTAAATTAACAATTTTTGCTACTGTTACCCCTCAATATCCCATCGCCGAAATTTGGGCATGGCTGAATTTTGATCCAAGATTATCCCCACTTGGGGATATAAGTATCTAATCCACTCTCGTTGTAAGCTTACTACGCGAATTTTATCAATTTTAATCTGTATCACTTTTAATCTGTATCGAGGCGAATAAATGATTGTAGTCTTGGATGGGGTAGGAAAGAGGCAATGAAAAAATGAAAATGAATAAATATCTTGGCACGCTGAAAAATAATCTTTTTGGTTTCTTAAGATCCCAAAATGAATTTACACGATGATCTTTTCTTCGCTACCCGCTTGCCCGCCCACCTTCTCCAATCATCCACGTCGACAGTTTGTAATAGTCTGGTTTTCTTCAACAATATGCCATGGAAAATCAGGCTAATAATTATCGACATTGGTCTCTTTTTTTCTCAGCTAACTGTTATAGCCACCCATTTGAAAATATTTCAGACACGTATCAGTGTTATACCATGGTACGTAATTATGTACCAGGCACGTAAATCTTGATATCGCTATGAATAAGTATAAAATGATAATTTTTTTCACATAGTCAAATGGGATATTTGTGTAGCTCATCTTGTGTACGTCTGTGTCTGGCTCTGCTCTTCTGTAACGTTATACTTTTGTCGTATAATGGCCAGCCGCCTTAATTCCATGTATGTGTAGGTCTAGGTAGGTAGGGTATAAGACTATACATACGTATGTACATTAGGCTACTACGTAGGGTAGGTAGTAGTTTGTAGGTCTAGGTACACGTCACGTGTAATAAATTTGCTACATTATTGTGCGACGCTTTGCAGTGTTTTAGCCAATTAAACGACTAAAAAGTTTGATAATAAAGTGGTAAAGTTTGTCTAGCGGTATAAATATATGATTTATCGGCGTGCCGAGCGATACCAGTTTTAGTAAATGATTTCACATTATTGGCATGCCAAACCTAGCCTCCTAGTTCACTTAGGTAAATCTCATCTTATCGCAAAGTACTGTACTTGCTGTCTGCATACATACATGGTATCTGGCCAACTACCTAGCTATTATTCAAGAGCATATATGGGTAAGAAATTTCGTCGCTTTCGATCGATCGTTTCTTTTTTTATTTGTTTCTTTTGAGAGAATATGCGAGCAAGTTTTTTTCGGCTGGGTAAATTATTCAAATCAACGTTGACTCGATTTCCACATCGAGATAAGAAAGTTTTTCCCAAAACCCTGGCAACAGCGAAAAGAGTTTTTCAACCAAATAACGAGCTCGATTGACAATACAAATTTATCCCTAATTCGCCCATTCATTGATGTACGTGTGTGGTACGTAGACGTACGTAAGTACTTATTTGTGATAGATTGATGCCATTCAACAAGTATAGGCCTATGCTTAGCATTGCATTATACGTGTAAGCGTCGAATCGGCAATAAAATTTACCATATGTCACATTTTACGCATCGTTCAAACGTGAAATATGTACTTATGTAGATATATTTGATTTTGATATTCGAACGATGATGGCGCTGTTACTATTTCAGTTATGTATAACTTCACGTAATCTAATTATTTATTGCGATTTGAATTCATTTTTGTACACGTATTCCAACGTTTTGCGTACAATTTTCAGTAGGTCTGTCTAGAGGTACCTATAACTGTACAATATTCTTAGTTTATTTCTACTTTTGACCCATTATTAGGCCTATGTGTTTTAAAGAGGTACGTTGTGGCAGTACTTTGTGCTTCAAATGTATTTTGATCGTTGTTTTTCCCCTGAAAGGGTATTCCTCGATAATTGTAGCAAAATGCTCTTGATCTCAGATTTTCAAAATTTCCACAAAACATCACTGAGTCTTCTTGAAAAAAAGTTTAAGGCCAAAAAAGGCCGTTGGCGGAGAAGCATGTTAAATTTCACCCGGAGAGATTTCGGGTTGATACTTCGGTGGTAGGTGCGTACCATCATGAAACATCCTTGACCGAAGTTTTGGACCTCCAACCCCACCTGTTCTCGGGATGAGGGCGACTTTAATTGAAAAACATATATTAATTTATTTTCATGACGTTAATGAATAGATTTCTGTAATTTTTTGCCATGTTGTAGATACTAATGGAAGACATCCTAAAAAAAATGAATACCCTCCCCCTCCCCATAAATTTTTTCTCATATGAATAACGGTTTTTGTAAAATTTTAAAATCATATTTTTCAGATGTATATTAGACTCCTACATCGCATATATTTTTTTCAAAATTTTTACAAGGGTCCTCTGTAGGGAGTCCAACGCTGAAACTAAGTTCATATTCGTATTTTGAAGGTTCGTTTTAGGTAAAAACGACACCAATATCAAAGGAGATGCTGTGTTATTTAGCCTATAAGGGGTTTGATAAATTTTTCATTTCTTATCGATGGTTTATAATTAATAGCTGAATTAATTGTAGCATTTTTCTAAAGGCTTATATTGGAAAAAAAAGTACTTTTGGACAAGAAAACCTCGTGATTAGACCGTCCAGGGGGTCCGACACTGAAACTAAGTTCATATTCGTATTCAGACGGTTCGACTAATGTGAAAACGACACCAATATCATCAACCTATCTATAACTAAAAATTAAAGGGGAGGGGTGATATTTTGGGGCGTTTGGGGGCTCGATAATTTTTTTATGCCTTATCTACGTTTTACTATTGATCCAGGTAACGAGTGTACCAAGTATGGAATCTGTTCCATCGATAACCAATTTTTACGAATGTATCGTCATTTACCCCTATATTCCGAGTTTTTTCAAATTTTCACTGGGGGCACACCCTCTTAAAAATTTTGAAAAAAATATATGCGATATAAGGGTCTAATATACATCTGAAAAACATGATTTTAAAATTTTATAAAATCGTTATCCATATTAAAAAAAATAAAGAAAGTTGGAAATGATCATTTGGGGTAGAAATTATGGGAGGGGGGTGTTGATTTTTTTTAGGATGCCTCCCATTAGTGTCTACAACATATCAAAAAATTACAGAAATACAATCTTTAACGCCTTCAAAAAAAATTAATTTATGTTTTTCAATTGAAGTCACCCTCCTCCCAAGAACGGGCGGGGTTGGAGGTCCAAAACTTCGGTCAAGGATGTTTCATGATGGTACGCACCTACCACCAAAGTATCATCCCGAAATCTCTCCGGGGCAAATTTAACATACTTATTCACCAATGGCCTTTCTCCCTTCACACCCCCTTCGCCTTAAATATTAAAAAAACAGTTTTTTTGGAAAAAAATTTCTGAAGAAAAATCGTGATTTTAATCTAAATGTTTAGAGGAATGATAGGTCTATCAGACAAGAATTTTTACAAAATTTTCCATCCCAAAGGGGAGGGGGCATTGATAAAAAAAAACTTTGAATTGTTACAGCTGCGGAACTTGGGGGGCGGGGCACATGACTTTTTTTTGTCGAAGTATGTGTTTTGATTACTATAATTTTTAGACTTTTTTTTTTTTTTTTTTTTTTTTTTTTTTTTTTTTTTTGAGATTTCAACCTTTCTTAAAAATGGGGTTTTCTCAGAATTAATGGTCAATACGCTAAAGATGAGTATAAGTCAAGTTGTTCAGCGTAAAATTTCATATTAGATTTCGTCATTAATATTTTAACTAAAGAGCATAATTACAGAATTGTGGCAATGATCGCAGGGTGGGGGGGGGGGTAAAGGATCAAAATGTAAACGAGAGGTTTGAACGAAAAATAAACGCCAGATTTTTATTCAGCATGTCTGAATTAGTCGAAAAACGGTTCTCTCCTAATTTCTTGATTCACTTTCAATATAAGAAAAAATTTCAATTTTGTAATAAACTGTTGAGAGATACGAGTAATATTGCTTTTCGGTGGCATACAAGATAAAGCTCTAATTTTCACGGATTCAGCTAGTGCACTTCACTACCTATTAGGTCCTCATCATCATATCCAATATCCTCTATCCAAGCGAATCACCCATCATTTTTCCTCACTTCCTCCCGGTCATGTTACACTAGCTCGGATTCCAAGACGTAGGGGCATAGGGTGAAATGAATCAGTAGAGAGAATCGCTAAAGAAGCAGCTTCATTTAGACCAGTACCAAAAGTACCGGTCTGTAGTTCTGACTGCAAATCTGCTGTGTACAACCATCTATGCTCAGAATGGTCAGATAACTGGTGCAGCACCAACACTTCAAACAAATTCAGAATAACCAAACATTCAACTAATTTTTGGTCCTCCTCCTGTCAAAAAACTCGATCCAAAAGAAACAGCTGTATGCAAAATGCGTTTAGGTCACTCCAAACTTACCCTCCTGTTTGCACGTCATGCTCAGTCCAAATCACAATCCATCATATCTTAATAGATTGTCCGAAATATTTTGGCTTCGGAAGCAAATTTAAGTTACCAATTTCATTACCGGACTTACTAAGTGATGGCCAAGAGATTATAGTCAAACTTTTTTAATTTCTTCGCTCCAGCAACCTGCTAGTTCAACTGTAACGTTTTAACCAACTGTGAGCTGTGCTTCTGGTCTTTGTCGCAGTTCGTAAGTCTTTCGTGAACTTTTTTAAATTACGAAAAATACTAATATTTCATACGTGAACTTTAGATAAGTGTAAAATGTTGCGTATTTTGATCTATGAAACGAGCCTCTCTCTCCTTTTAGAGAATTTGCTACAATCGATCAAGATATTAAAACTACTTACGTATAATTAATATTATGTATGTAATGTACTTGAATGGAGCAGTTTTCCTATAACTAAATACCTTAATTCAAAAATAGGCAAATACCTAGTTACCTACATATGTAAGTGCGTATGCTTTCTATGCTACGACACCACGTAAAATATTCGTATCGAATGAGATGGGAACTAAGGAACTGATAACGTACTGTGTTTAGTGCACATAATACATACATACGTAATACGTATCAGGTAATCTAAGTATTGAAAATAGGTATTTTGATAGGCCAGATAACTAGGTGCATGTAGGTACTTAACTTATATATATTTTCTTGGTAAGAAATAAGAACCAACAAAGTAGCATAAATAAGATAAGATTATCAAAAATTAGGGTCCTATTGCCAATAAGCTAAATATTCAAGTCTTTTTGAATAGTAAACGAGGCAGGTTGTATTTGGTGGTGTGTTGTGTGCATTCCGTATTATTGCTAATGAGTCATCCGATGCACTGGGTAGATACGCGCCGGATTCAGATAGTCTTATTGTAACGTGGTAAGAAAGATAAGAAGTGTTATCGCTTGATTCATTTTTCGTTTTCATTGACGTGTGGTTGAAATCGTTTCAGAAAAAGTGTAGAATTGTCATTTACATGTGTTAACTATCACTTTGATTTTATTACTTTTGCGGTGCGTTGTAATGGTTATGGTATGCCTATTTATACAATGTAACTCTATTTATGTAAGTACCTTATTCTCATAGATTATTGTTTTTATTTTTTCATTATTTAATTTATGAATGTTTGTCCAAAAATTTTACCCAAAGAATGAATTTATTTGCTATACCTATGGTTCAAATTTCAAAATGTTTTAAGTGAAATGTACATACATACATTAAATTCGTGGAACGTGTTAGAGGTTTTAACGTACACGTGTAAGAATAGTTCCTTTCTTATCATATACTATGTATAGTTAGAATAAGGAATCACATTGGAATGGAGATTGATAGAATTTCAGAGTGATTGAGGGGAAAATTAATTTTATTAAATAATATTTATATAAGAAAAAACTTATTTGATATTGAATCACTCCTAGTGCGGCGGGGGGAGGGGGTGTATAATGTTTATCAAATATTTGAATCTAATTTGCTCCAGTTTTAATTATTGTGACCATTTATTTTTCAAAATCCAATTATGAAAACAATGTTACGAAGTGAGGTGGAAAGTGAAGTTCATTTTTAAGAACATTTTTCATATAAATTTTAGGTAAGAATGGAAAAGATCATTTCATTTGATTTATTTAGGTGCATTACATTGATTGTAGACGAATACATTAATAATTCCCATGAAAATACATTCATATTTGTACGTTATTAACCTGATTTTTCTATGTCATATTATCAATGAAAATCAGGCTATTACAGTCTATCGACCGACGGAGGTTGGAGGGAGAGGGATATCAACAAAATCCGTTTTGGGGTCTTGGAAGGCCATTAAGAAAATTTTTAGCCGTGACAGATGTTTATTTTTATTTTTATTTTATTTTATTGCGCCGAACATTAAAATCATTTACTTTGCTCGTTACGGACCAAAATCTCTCGAATTCGGTTAATCGGTTCAATTCGGCGGCGGATTAGATGTATAAGAGTGGGGGTGGCCTTGGGTCAAAATTCAGTTTTTCCTGATTTTGGGAAAGCAGGTGCTGAGGGGCCAAAAACACAAAAATTTTTCATGTCAAAGTCAATCAATAGAAAGTCCAAACTTGTATACCACATCTAAAAATCAACCTCCTGGGTCAATTTGGAGGGGACATATGAAGGGTTTTCCTTTATTTGACCTTGAAAAAGGGCTGTTGCTCTCCTAACTACCCATCAAAAAGAGCTACGAGATTGAAATTTGGTATGTACATTCAATAGAAGCCTTAGATTTGCTTTTTGAGGGTTCCGACTTTTCAGCTCCATTGCAGCCTCCTCATAGCTCCGGAAATGTGATTTTTTGATCAGGTTTTCTTATTTTTTGAATTTTTTGAGTTTGCTTGTCGCCCAACTCTCTTACAAATAGAGCTAGGAAGTTGAAATTTAGTATAATGTTTATTCCTCGCATAACTCCACACTAAATTGAGATAGGAATTTGAAATTAGGTATGTATATTTAGTAGGGACCCTACATGTGCCTTTTGGGGTTTCCACTTTTCAGCCCCATTTCACCCCCCTTACTGTCCTGAATATGTGGTTTTTTGGTCGATTTTTCTTATTTTTAATGTTTGTTCCTCGCATATCTCCAATCCGAGCTGAGCTAGTAATTTGAAATTAGGTATGTACAGTCAGTAAGGAGCCTTCATGTGCCTTATGGGGATTTTGACTTTTTAGCCCCATTGAACCCTTCCTATCCTCAATGCTTTTTTTTTTTTCATTCTCATGGATGTAATATGTTTCGAAAATTAGGCTGAAAAATCACGGCAAAGCGAAGCTTTTTTTTTAGTATAATTTATGGGGATGAATTAAGAGAAACGAGACGAAAGTGAATTTTCTCGAACCTATTGAATTTTCATCTTATTTAAATACATCTTATACAATTTCCATAGCTGCATTTTAAATAAATTGATCTTCTTCGTAGAAATTTTCGAATTAAGTACAATTTCCTTTGTCGAAATGCACGAAAAGTTTTTTATCAGCTGCCCGGCATAGCCGCCAGACTGACTTAATGGGTATTAAAATCAATTTATGTAGAAAACGATTGTACGAATTTCATCTCGATTTCAATAAAATTCTATATAATTAGATACTTTCAAAATAAATTATTTCTGCGGTAATATTTTTTGCATATCGCGAATTAGTTCATGTACAAATTAAAAAAAAAAAATCATTGTATGATTATCTTTTTCAGCTTAATTTTCGGAACATGTTGAATTGTAGCATTTGCGGTAATGTTTAAAAAATCGTAGGGATAACAGATTGATTTTGAGTTGATAATCGTAACCCTAAAAAGGCATACCTGGAATTTTTATTTCAAATTTTATACCCTTAGCTCTGTTAGGTAGGGGGAGGGAGGCGGGTGCAGGAAAAACTTGTTTTAGGCGTCATTGTCCTCAAAAATTTTTAAAGCGTTTTTTTGGCTTATTAAACAAAAACTAAAATTTCAGAGGCCATTCCAGCCTACAAAAAATTTCTTTTCCCAGATGAGGTGGTTTTGAAATTTTTTTGGACTAGCTACAGGTACTTGAAAATTAATTATTTTACCCTCTGAGTCGCCCCGCCCACCTCCCTCTCTTAAAGGCTTGAATGATCTTCCCTGATAAAGTAGTGAGAATGGCCCTTGTCTCAAATATCTTCAAAAATGAACCTATGTGTTATCCTCGATGTAAAAACTACCTACGAACAATTTCGACCCCATACCCTCACCCCTTCTGGAAATATTGCCCCTTCCCAATAGCCTGTCTTCGAAATCCAATAAACTTTTATTATGAATTGGCTAGAGGACGGAAAATTTTCAAATTTGTGTATGCACTATTGGTGGAAATTTTTTCAAATTTTTCAACTCATATTTTCTTGGGTTTTTTGCACTTGAAAATTTTCAAAAAAATAGGAGAAAAATTTCAGAAGAAAATACATGGCTGAATTTTTCCCCTTAATTCAGTGATACCCTAAGATATACCACGTAATTTTTTCAAGGTCCAGAAATAAGTGAAAGTTGATTGAAAAAATTAAAATGTCCAAGAAAAGCGCGCCCGACGTCAATATTACGTTACCGCGTAATCACCGTGGATTAGTCAACGATGCGTTCGGGTTTCAAAACACTCGTAACGTGTATGGAAGAATAAGAACAAAAACCGAAAAATAAATATCTTACATACTTCAAAATGATTTCATTTGTCTTCTAGCCCATGAAAACGTATTTTCTTGATACCCTTCGCTCTCTCTTTCAGCACCGGTCGAACGCTTGCAATAGCTAAATTTTATTTATTAATTTCACGAAGAAAATTAACGTAGGAAAAAAAGGACCGACTCGTCGAAGAAATGTAAATTCATCTTCGCGTAATTCATATTGTTATACATTTGATGTACTTCGACCACGTGCGACGCTTGCAAAGTAAATCACGTAAACAAAAAAATTCATTTATTTCAAATTTCAAATTTAAGCCCAACCCCTATTTTCCTAACTGAATGGCATAAGCAAAGGCGCCAATTTCATTTCGCATTCCGAGAGGGCGATACGATGCAACGAGTTTGAAAATTGAAATATCGTGTTAATTATTTCGTTACAAGTTTATAAGAGAAAAAAAACACACTCAGTCCCTGCTACTCGGTTTGTAAAAACAATAAAAAAAAAAAAATAAATAATAAAATAAATAAATAAAAAATACCAGCTTACTTAAGTATTATGTTTTTCTGCAGAATTCGAAGCAAAGTAAAAAAAAAAAAAAAGAAAAAAAAAGAAAATATACCAACAACGATCCTTTTGTGATTTTTATTTCGACGCAATCCGGCCAACAATTTATCGTTTTAATTTAAAATCAGCTCGGGTAATTATGAACTAAACTAATTACGAGCTTTAAAAATGGCAATTCGAAGTGATTTTGGGTTAGTTTAATTTAAAACAACGTGCAGGGGTGTTTGGTGGTATTCGCCTTCGGCCTGTGTGATAATTTCCATATTACTTTTTGCGGTCTGTTCTATTGTGCAGAAATAAATTACGAGAGAGAGACTTTTTCACTTTGGTATGAGAATATAAAATCTTTTTTTTTTTTTTTTTTTTTTTTTAAAAAAGAATCTACTACACTGTATAAGTCTGCATCAAGTATACGAATTGTGTGACCAATGGTGAAAAAAAAATCAGTATGAAAAATCTAATGAAAAGCATAGGTACTTATACCAACGTGAACGTGTATGTGGTGTACAAAAGTCTGTAGATTGATAGATAAGAATTCTCTTTTATCTTTATAGCGCCTACGAATTGAACGCACTCGGCAAAAAAAAAGTTACCTTTAAGATTTATTCACGTGGACGTTTTATACGATTGCAAAAAAAAAAAAAAAAAAAAAGCAAAAAAAAAAAGTTTCCTTTAAAATTTTTTCCCGTGGGCGTTTTATACGATTGAAAAAAAAAAAAAAAAAAAAAGAGCAGTAAAAAATACCTACCAAAAAGGAAGGTGTGTTTCTCGATATTATATCAAAAGAAAAAGCGACATAGAAAATACCTCTCTACTTATAAAACGTTTCAAGGTAACGAGGCTTTTTTTAACGTTTTCGAGTTATGTAGTACGTATGTAGTAAGTATTACGAGTGCGTAAATCAAAACACCGCAAAATACATGAAAAAAAATCATGTTTTGGATAACGAATTGTCCATCTATCTACACACCGTTTTAAGATACAGCGTGACATTGAAAAGCCAGTATTTTATTCAATATTCCCATCAATTTTAAATCCTTTGGGTAAACGGTTTAAGATTTATCGTCAGTGTGTCGTACGTACTTTTAATGACTTGGACATGTCGGGATCACAGTTTTTTTTTTTTTATTTATTTATTTATAATTTTTTTTTTTTTAATGTTTTTAAACCATGAACATGTACTGACAAACGTCGTCGTACACATGTCGTAAAAGGAATTTGAAATATTGAACTTTATCTATTAAAACATGGTTCACATCGTAAATGTGATTTTCAACGCGATAAATTTTTTTCCTTTGGTAGAATGGAAAATTGTTTCAAATTTTTTCAAATTTTCCAAAGTACAAGAGCTTTCTGAGATGAACGAGATGAGTTGCAACAGAAAACAGACTAAGTACATTAACCATTTTCATGTTTATAATTTCAATCAAGTTTACTGAATTTTTATAAAAGTTTTTTTGATGAATTTTTTTCTGATTTTTTTCAAGAATTTATGAAGGATAAAACTTTGCATTATTAAATTAAAAATTCAAATTTTATTTTTTTTCGACCATTAGATGTAGGTACCAGGATGAGGCGAATTTTGTTTTTTTTGGAAATCTGCAAACGACGAGACCACAATAGTCACGAAATGACCGCAAAACAATGTGGAAAAAATTTTATTTTTAAAATTGCAAACCCATTTTTAAGCTCGCTAATTTTAAAAAATTTTCAAAAAATCAAAAAAAATGGTTGAAAATTATTTTTAAAAATAAAATTATTATACTTATTTATATCCATAATTATCATTGTTGGAAAATTTTCACCATTTCTCTTCGAGAGTTTGTAAAAAATATCTTTTGATTCATGTTTTTTCATGATTTTTTGAAAAACTACGAAGGAAATTTTCTTTTGAAGAACGTGCTTTTGAAATGTATGTAGGACATCTATTTTAGATGATTAAATGCAATTTTTTAATTTTATTTCCCATAGCCGATTTTTCAGCGGTACTCAAAAAAATAGTCATTTTATTCACGTCTCTTAAAATAAATTTGTGAAAAATTGAAAAAATTCAATTCTAAAAAAATTACATCAAAGGTAATATATTTCGTCTATTTTGAACCATCAAAAGCAATTTTCACCTTTCCCCATTCATAGTATATTTTTTTACGTTGGAATACCGATGTAGAAACCCTGAAAAGGGTACAAGCGATAAAAACCAACCTTAAATAACCAAGGGGTTGTAGTTACAGTAAAAATGTTTATATGGGACTTCTACTTTTCTGTGTACCATTTTTTGAACTTGATGACGAGATTTAAAAAAAAATTTTGGATTCTGAATAAATTTCCTTTCCGACGATACTCCACGTGAGTAATTATGAGTGGAAAACTAGCCTCGAATTGCGAAGCAAAGGTTTGAAATTTTTTAAAGACTTCTCCATGTAGATGTCAAAATTGATCCCCAGTTAGTAGGTACCTATTTCTTTCAAAATGATACCTATTACGCGCAAAAACTTTTCAATTGAATTTTTTACACCAACACCCCCTTCCCTCTCCTCACGTGTTCCAGATTTATTACGTTCTTTATATCAGGTTGGCGTGTATAAAAATTTTTAGAAATTTCACCGAGTTTAGGTAGATAGCTAGGTATCTTTTGGGAGTACGTATGGTAATTTTTTTAAAAGGATTGATTTATAATTTTCTTGATTTTTTCAGCATTGAAAATTTCAAAAAAATAATTTTCAAATCTTCCATCTTCCTTTCAAGGGCCCATTTTCTGCATAAAATCGGTCATGTACAGTATTGTTGGATAGAAAATTGGATACAGATTCCAAATCTGCGACTGTTCTTAAAATAGACTCAGTAGCTATCAAGATATTGAATAAAAATCCAGTTTTAGAAAATATTTCACCCCAAAAAAGTGTCTTTCGAAGTCAGAGTGATGGGGATTCTTAGAATAGCTCATAACACTCCCCTCTAGATATTTTTTAGAAGAAAACCGTTTTGTCCAAAAAGCTATAGTAGGCCAAGTATAGCAAAGCGATTTGCCCTAAGATGATTTTTAATTGCAAACACGATTTTATATGTCTTCACGGGGTGGGAGGGGAGAGATGTACATGGAGGGATGTTACGTCTTTTTTTTTTTTTTTTTTGTAAGTTTTCGATCTATTTTTCCCCAAAGTTGTTCTGAAAATGAAGGTATATCTAAGTGGAGTGTTGTGGAAATTTTTCAAATTTTTTGGACCTCAAATATGATCTTTAATGAGCTTTTAAAACACTTTTGAGTTTGCATCTTGAAAAAATTTTCTCGTGTTAGAAGTATTTTACCTTTGCCAGAATTTAAAACTATTTTAAAATAAATGCTTTTCAAGTGCTATAGAGGGGACCACGGCTGCAAAAAATTTCAAAAAATTCTAGAAAGCATAAAATGCTTTTAATAATTTGAAAAAAATTTTTATAGTGACTTTATCAAAAAGAGGATTTATTACAAAGTCTTATTTAGGGTGGGGAAAATCTGAAAAAATTTCACAAACGTTCTGATACATACTTTTACTTTCGACCCAAATTGTGCCCCAAAATGGGGTGCTGAAATTTCGAAATTTTGCAAATTGCTTACAAATAGGTATCGGATTTGTTATATGAGGTTTCATACACATTGTTTTGGGATTTTGGAACTATTAAGGTTCACCACAATTTTGGAGCTGGGTAAATTGACACCAATGTCCAAAATATAGTAAAGCTTGGATTTGGAACTTCCCTTTCAGAAGTCCAATTTGAGTCCAACGCTCAAATATTTGTCAAAATGAAATTCCGCAACCAAAAAACCTCTATATTAGATCTATTCGATTTTTGGCTTGCTGGAACTTATGTCTGGCTCACAAATCGTGAATTATTCGTTTTAAGAGGAATTTTCAAATTTCGCTTGTTTTTCTTTTCATACATACCGTTCCATGACCATCTAGGGAAAAAAGGGGCATCGCTTTGCGATGATTTTTCGTCTGCAAAAGCACATCTAGAATCCTTTCTGACAGTACATACGGTAATTTCAACTTCCCAGCACAATTTAGTGGTGAGTTATGCGAGGAACGAACTCAGAAAATAGAAAAAACGACCAAAAAACCACATATTTGGAGCTGTGAGGGGGTGAAATGGGACTGAAAAGTTGAGACTCCCAAGACACCCCAAGTACATACCAAATTTCAACTCCCTAGCCCGTTCTAGTGGGGAGATAGGGGAGGAATATCCCTTTTTCAAGGTCAAAGAGGAGAGAAATCCTCATATCTTTCCTCCTGATTGACCTAAGAGGTTGATTTTTGGTTATGTTATACAACTTTAGATTTTCTATTGATTGACTCAAAAAGGAACAATTTTTGTGTTTTTCGTCCCTCAGCACCCTCTTCCCCCAAAATAGGGCAAAACTAAATTTTAATCCTAGGTCATCCCGCTCATATATACATATCTAATCCGCCATCAAACTGAGCGGATTGACCGAATTGGAGTGATTTTAGTCAGTATCGAGCAGGGTAAATGATTTTAATATTCGGGGGAAAAATGAACAATAAAATGAAATAATAATGAATATCTGACGTAGCCAAAAATTATTTTAATTGTCTTCTAGGACCCCAAAACGGATTTTGTTGGTATTCTCCCCCCTCCTCAACCACCACCGTTGGTCCATCGACTCCAATAGCCTTGTTTTCATTGACAAAATTGACATCGAAAGTCAGGCTAATTAAAAAAAAAAAAAACGAAAATGCTTGTCTTTTAACGCTGCACAACGTTTGTCTTGAAGCTCAGCCCGCCTCCAATCCAACATTTTTCTAATTTTAGATAATAGTGGGAAGTACTATGCAAGAAAAATATCACGAAAAGTGAATTAAGCAGATTTTTGAGAATTATTCGTGTCAATTAGAGATTTTTGAAAATGTTTTTTTTTTTTCGGAACGCTCTCACTCCTCCCCACGACCTGCTGGCGTAAAAAGTGAAAGAAGTAAAAATGCTTGTTTTTTTACGCTCTATAACTTTTGCTTCGCCATTTTTCTTCGTAAATGCGTTATTTGGGAAGTTATTGCCAAAAAAAATCAAACTTCGCACCTTTTTGCTTCCAAAAAGAGAGACAACATATGCATGAATTTTAGGGAAGTTGGGGAATATTGAAAGTACACACTTCACAGCATCCATAAATGAAATTTTCCCTCACTCTGCCTGAATTTTCATCAGGTTTGAGATATTTTTGAGCTGAATGGCTGAAAGAGTGAGGTAAAAATTATTGGTTCTTGAGCTGATCAAGTACAGTTATGGGACGCGATGGGCTGCTGGGAAATTTTCTCCTTTTTAACCTTGAAAAAGTTCTATGCTCGCCTAACTCACGTCTACCTCTCCTCCTGCCATTGAAGTAGGCCTGAAATTAGATTAATAGATGTGCTTTTTGAGAGTTTCGATTTTTAAGGCCGTCATTCTTCCTCCCTTCCTTCCTGTCCCCATTGATCTATTGATAGGAATTCAAGCGTCTCCTTTTCATTTGTGCCCTCATCTCTCAGTATGAAATATAATAAGCTCACATTATATCAGTAATGGATGGTCACAAGATTAGGAATAAACTTACCTAACATGATGTAGAAAACCAAAAAAAGAAAAAAATCATCCCAATAGAATACTGGTATTAAGGAACTGCATGTTTGAAAAATTCTCCAATCGCGATGACCTGCAACAATGTTGGAAAAAAAATCGAATAAATAAAAAAAAAAATAAATAAAAATATCTAAACGTACAAATTCCTGCATTTCTATGCAGCAGCGACTTTATAAAGTGTATGGATGATCAATTCGTGTGCAAGCGGTTGAAAAAGAAACGCGTATAAAATTATTCCAAAAACTGGGCTGCGCGCGAAACATGAAACAGGTTAGCTTCGTTGAAAATGGTAAATGTGCGAAGAGCGTGGCTCGTGAGATAATTACATAGCCATATTTGTCAAAATCACGAGCTGAAGAATAGGTTATTTCTTTCTAATTCATATTTCCTTTTCATCGTCTGTTTTAGTACTTGGTTAGTATACTCTAAGACCGAGTAACTAGTATCGATTATAATCATTTTCACATTAAATCTGCACTACCGTATTTTTTTTTACTTATAAGGCGGTATTTACACTGAGCGATGAGTAATATAATGTGTTTTTTTGTTTTCCATTCTACAGAAGATAATGTTTAGAGTACGACGATGATGAAGAAGATGATCAAGATGGTAAATTCAAGACTTTTCAAATAGGTACCGCTACCAGATGCTGCGTGATTCATCAAAGTACCACAGATATGTACCAAGGTAAGCTAAAAAAAAAAAAATTCTTCGAAAAATTGTGCGAAATATAAGCTACGAGTTAATCGGACACAGTTGATGGTTCGACGGTGTATTCGCGAATGCAAACGACATTGAGTAATGGGTCGTTTATGCAACCAACGAGTCGAGTCGAGCTGAGCTAAACGAAACTGAGAGAACGAAGTAAAAAACTGCGAAAGATTGATCTTACAACAATTAGGTGTACTTTAAAATGTTATCGAACAGCGGGTTTTTAATTGATGCGACATTGTCAGAATATCACCGGGGAGGACTTCCTGCTGCAATGGAAGACCTTGCCATTGAAAATTTCTTTCTTCCAATATCCACCGCATCTACACGTATCACGTGACATTGGTATTGAAAATCGTACACAATGATTAACTCGTGTCGATATTTTTTAATTGAAAAATTATCCCGAAAAGGTCAACCTAATAAAAGAGGGAAACGCACGAGGAAAATAATACGCTATATATACCTAAAGGAAATTTATTAGATTTTAAATTCGTACTATTGTTCGTATATGCATGCACATGACGTAGTCCTCTCGTATCATAGCCTGTTTTTTTCGATTTAATATCGAATAGTGTTTGGTAGTATCTGGTCGGCGTGACGAGGATATTTTTGTCAAACTGTATCGAAAATGTCTTTCGCTTTTCACGTCTATGGGTACGTAGTACGTATAAGTAGATACCGTTATGAAAGAAGAAAAAATTTTACCCAAAAATCTTTACGAGTACGAGCGCGACGGTTTTTGACTATTAAATAGAATTTATACGGCGTGGCCTCGCGCATAAAGTATATAAAATATTTGTAAAATTTCGGGTCAAATATTGTCATTATCGTTTTCCATATACGCGCTTATAAATTTTTCTAATCCTAATAACAAAAAATTTGGTTCAAAAGTTTACCAAAATCTGATCGTTTGGACGACGAGAAAATTTCCACTGATTTTAATGCAATATCTATTTACGCTACGGATAGAAGACAGTCGTGTTATTCCAGAGCCGAGTTGATGGTCAATTAAATTTTCGCAAATTGTATACGCCGTATACTCAACTTCTTATTCAGACATCGAAGGAATTTTAAATAGACGTTTTTCGGGAAAATTTTCGCATTCGCATATCTTCCCTTTTTTGCCTATCGACAGATATGGCTGGAAACGTAGAACGCGTGTCATTTTTAAACCGAATTAATTATGGCGAATTTTTATCGTAAAGTTGCCCTTATCGAGAGCCATAGACGTGTATTAGAAAATATGAATATGTGGATTTGGAAACGAGAACCGTTCTTATCGTAGCGTTCTTAAGTATGGAAAATTTCTAACATGAATTTTACCCTCGTTTATGGCTGTTGTTGTGTTCGTGTATTTGGTATATCTGTCTATACTTATTGTTTGGATATAGTTTGCCAATGTCACGTCGTATTATTTTTTTTAACCATCCGACAAGAATATTGATAGAAAATTAGCGATTGGTTGTAATTTACGTGTAAAATTACAAATTGCCTTAGTGTGGGGGGGGGGATATCTTGACGATAATTTATGTTTCTTTTCGTAAATAATGTACTCATACTGGGTAACATAACAGATTATTATGAAATGAGTGAGTATGAAATAGACGGTACGTAGATCGTTCAAAGGGTTTTTAGACGTCGAATGAGTTACGTAAGAAGAAAAATTTCACAAACTTTTGCAAGCGGGTATTTAAAAAACTTGTATCATGTATCTACTTACAACCTATTTGATATGTACTACTTACGTCAATAGCACGGTGAACATAATGGAAAGAGTTAATTACAAAAGTCTGTAGATGCTCAGCTTATAAGCTTATTAACTCGGGTAGTCAGAAGTTGTAGAATAGGGACGAAGCGGGAAGAATAACTTATTTTGGTATTTTCTCTGCTCCACTCGTGTTTAAAGAATTTTTAGCCTGATTTCTATGTCATATTATCAATGAAAACCAGGCTATTATATGGCCCATTGGCCTACATCGGGTGAAGGGAGAGGAGGAATATTAGCAAAATCCATTTTGGAATCCTATAAGACCTGTACGCCTATTTTTGGTCATGTCAGATATACAGTAGGGTGGGTCAAAAAAAACGATTATTTTTTTTTTCACTTGGTATCCTGAAAAACTGGTTGGTAGACACCTCAAAAAAATTCTCTCCACGTATGAGCTCTTAATTTTAATAGGAACGTCCTCCGCCTTTCAGATTTCAATTTTTTTTCTATTGTTATAAAGAAAATTGCATATCTTGGTGTCTACTAAATGAAAAAAAATATTTCATCTCATA